>VDFB02379225.1:0-13326 GCA_007258455.2 Sequoia sempervirens
TTTGACACTATTAACTATTTTAATATTCATCATTATATTTTATTTTACTAAAAAAAATGGTCTTTCACAGGTGAGGAAATATCTAGCAATGTGGGCATATGGTCAACATTATCATGTACAAAGTGTAGATGTAAAGAGACGATCCTTCAATTGTGGCATCATGGTTGACTTCAAGCAATCCATTCGATCAAGCTCAAAAGATAAGAATATAATTGAAGGGAATCTACAATATGTTGGGAAAATACAATAAATTATTGAGTTGGATTACCACTCTTTTAAATGTTGTAATTTTAAGTGTAGATGGTATGAAGCATTTGAGAGGACATGAAGACATGATACCCATAGTGTATTTTTTTCTATAGATTTCGCATGCTTCCTACCAGAGGATAAGGAGCCTTATGTTCTACCAATTCATTGTGAGTAGGTATTTCTTTAACTATAACAAGAAGCGGTAGTGATCATTAATCTATTAATTCATAGTTTATTGTGAATATATACATGTGTTTATTAATCAATAAAATTGTTATAACATACATCTAATATATGTATGTCGTTCATGTGCAGGTATTTTTCTATGAAGATATTTTGGACCGAAAAGGATATTTTTCATACATTATGATCCAAGATTAAGGCATGTATTTGACGATGCATCAGTGGATACTGAGCAAAACAATGATGGCCAACAAAATGAGAGAGAGGGATTAGAGAACATCAAAGAAATTGGCATCCATGATGATGTTGAAGATGGTTATGTTCAGGCACAAGAAGACAACAATCTAGAGTTAGATGATGTTATGGAAGACAACAATATGGATGGTATAGAAAATGATGATCCAAATACATCTGGTAACAATATAGATGGTCTACAAATTTCAATGATGATGAAGATGATGCAGGTCAGGATGAGGATGATGATAATATTAAATACTTGAAAGAACATATGAACATTGACAATGATACACTAGATGACATTGTAGTAGACAATAATGTTAATGACCAAGACTTCTATTTTTTTAGAAATTTTGCAATCCATGTTTAAGAAAGGATGATTCTTATTGCTTAAACTTTGAAATGCTTTAGTAATATTAATCCAAATGTTAAACTATAGAACCGCCACTCTCCATTTTGATGGTATATAACTTGTTTATTAGAAGTATTTTATTAACTATAGATTTAGCTTGATATGTATCTCCCAGTTTCTTTAAAATAAGTGCTATAATAGTCTCTTCATGTACATTCAACAATATTGAATTAGCCAAATAGAGTCTAATGAGACTCTTATCTTTTTTTCCATTTTTTCTACCTTATTATGACATCCCAATAGGTTTTTATCTAACTACTATAACCCATATGTCTCTATCCACAATAATATACTCCATCTTAAGCTTCTAAAGCTTAAATTTTGTGCCTAATAACTTCTCCATTTCTACCCTAGATGTGATTGTCATATCTTCCTATAGTAATATCAAACCCTTCTATGAAATATCACATTTAAATGAATATTAGTAAACAATATTATCTACCTAAAACCTTTAATTTAAGTTGATAAGAATATTACCAAATGAAAGAAAGTAGGGTACAAAAAAATCCTTCATAAACTAATCTTAGCGGATATTATTTTGAAAATTTTAATATATTTACATTTACAAAAAGGAGAAATACATATAAACCATAAACAAAAACATAACACAACACAAGTGTACATGGTAAAAACCCTTTTAGGAGAAAAAATCACACTCAAAAGAGCCCAATTTACTATTCAATAGTCTAAACATATTTATAATAAACTTGAAGGGAAATTTGTTTATAGGAGTATCACCAACCAAAGATTTAGAGTGATTCTAGTAGCATATAATTACCTAGAAACTGATTTATTTAAAATTAAATCTCAAGCATCATATAAATATAAGTAGTGATTACAAAACCATGATCTAAAACCACCCAAAAAAGTGGCACCCAAAAACCTAGTTAGAAAATAAACACCCAAATCCCAAGATGAGCCCATTGGATAAAAATGGCATATTAATTCAACATGTCATAATTGCATCATAAAATAATCATCGAATTAGGAATTCCATTATGGATTCATGACACATTCACGATTATTGTGGGTCTATATGTGATAATGGGTCTAATAATTTTATGATGAAGTATGTAGAAAAAAATATACATGGTCATAAAATATTTACATATGTTGAAGAATATGCACCATAGTCTAAGGATTATTCCATACAACGTGGAGTGCATCATTCTTATATATTGGATAGTATGGTCTTGACAAATGAGTTACTGGATGCAAATTTTAGTATTAAAAAATAGGTAATTTTCAATAAGTTTATGCAATTTAGTATATTTTCTATTGAAATTTATAATTAACTATATTAATCAATTATAAACAAAAATAATATAAAAAATTATATGTATTATAAAATTATAAGGTCAAAGTATGCATCCTACATATATATTCCAACTCTTCATCATATGCTTATCTAGGCATGCCAAGTCAAGATGTGTGTAGTTTGTAATAAAATGGAAAAAATACTATATATAAATTGTATCATTTATCAATGTTAATCTTAAAATGATAATTTGATGATGAAGAAGTGGATTTTGGACCTTTAATATTATGAAACATTAGTGGTACTTACTTAGTTATCAAATTTCATTAAAGGATAAGTTTTATTACTTTTAACCATTATGTATGCAAATAATGTTATGAATATTTTGGTCAAATAATGTTGTTTCATTAAAGGATAAGTTTTATTACTTTTAATCATTATGTATGTAAAAAATGTTATGAATATTTTGGTCAAAAAAAGTTGTTCCTATTTTTAGTTAATGACATCAACACATACTCTTCTAGGATATGGGAATTGCTATGGAAATTTTATCTCCTAAGGCTCTCACATAGGTATGAGCTAGTAATATAAATAACATTATGTATTTTTTATTTTATCTAGCACCATTAGTGTAAATAAATGATATTTATTTTTAGTTTGATTTGTCTCTTCATTCTTTCCATAAGAGGAGGAAACTCCACTTTGTGAACCTAGCCCATCTAGGTAAATGAAGAGAAGTAGATGATAATTAATTTATGGCAAGTGATTATTTATTTATTTCATTTTATTCAAGATTTCTATACTATTGTATATATGGTTTAATTGCATTAATAGGTGAAGCCAAAAAATTATTGAGCCTAGGAAGTCTAATTGGAAAATGAGAGCTACCAATTATGATATTGATTCTCCATATTCTTAACAAAGAAATAGTCATTGATCATTATATTTTCACATTTATTGTATACCTTCATGAAATGTAGATGTAGATTTTTATTCTAATGTATAGTATTATATATACCTATATGGATTTATATGTATGTATTTATATTTTACCAATGTGTACAATCGTATTCCTATATGAATTTATTTAGACATTCATCAAATGCATATATGACATTGTAGACCTTATAACACTATATGACATTTTCAAGACATTATGTATACCTTCATGGCCTTATTGAGATCTATATATATTACATGTATTCAAGGCTTAAATGGTTTAAATTATTTGAGTGGTTTGAATAATAAGGCTTAATATTACTGTTAGGAGTGACAATAAATTTTTAAAATGGTATCAACACTAACTACAAACTTAATATTATTTTTATTGTTGATAGTGATAAAAATATGATTCTTTGATAGCACCTATACATTTAAGGATTCATCTCTCTTTTTCTCTCAATTTAACTATTTTCTATTTCAATGTATATCCATATCCTTCTCTCTCAATTACTCATGTAATACCTTGCAAGGTATATGTTTTAGGATTTCTCAATTTATTTGAAGCTCAAGGAGTGATAAGAAATATGTAGAAGATTTTAGAATGTGTCTAAATAATGAGTTTCCATCTTATAGCTAGTAAAATCCTTTGATTATTTTAGTGTTTGAATAATGCTTGTATACACATGTACAATGATAAGGAAGCCTATGTGAGGCTAGGAATTCAAAAATATCACTTTAGAACTTTTTTGGTCTTATCTCTCTTAAGGGACATTGTTAGTATGATGTAGCTTGGAAGGATTAAGACACTTGGGCAATGAAAAGATACATCTAATAGTAGTAACCTACCCACCTAGAAATTTTGACATTGTTAGTTTAGTGCCACAATAGAAGTATATTTACAATAGATATGCATTTGAAGAATAAAAAATTTCAAATCCTCATTGAGGTGATTCATCAACTGTGGTTAATTCCCTATCAAAGAAGGCTTCTGAAAGCTAGCACTTGAATTATTTGTTGGGACATATATTGTCTCTTCTTCATAATTTTTCTTCCTTTGAAATTATGAATTGTTATAGGGAAGCTAACATCTTGGTGGATGCACTTGCTAATAGGCAATTGATTAGGGTTGAAGATTGTATAGGGATGATGGTTTAGGGTATTGGGTTGAGGGTATAGGGTAGAGGGTAGAGGGTAGAAGGTTTAAGGGTTTAGGATTTAGGGTTTAATGGTTTAGGGTTGATGGTTAAGTGTTGAGGGTAGAGCGTTTAGGGTATAAGTTTGAGGGTATATGGTTGAAAGATTAGGGTTGAGGGTCCAATGTATAGGGTATAGGGTATAGGGTATAGGGGTTGAGGGTTGAGGGATTAGAGTTGAGGGTTGACAATTAAGAGATCTTTTGATGCAAGTGAAATGTAGGCAAGCAATTAAAGGCCAGTGAATATTAGGGAAGGAGTTTTTGTTCTAACATCCCTAATCCCTTAACCCCTAATCCCTGCTAGATCAGAACAATTAGGCACTAAATTAGGTGCTATAATAGGTGCTAAAGCAGCCTCTAAAGTAGGCACTAATGCCGGAAAAAAATTTGTGAAAACTAGGAGCTATTCTCAGTGTTGAACTTGACGCAAAACTAGGTGATGAACTTGGCGCAAAACTAGGCAATGAACTCGGCGCAAAACTGGGCACAAATCTTGGTGCAAAAATTGGTGTTAATTTAGGCACTAATTGGCACCTAATTTAGCACCTACTTTTTCTGATTGGTGCAATAACACCAAAAATAGCACCAACCCAATAAATAGCACCGACTTTTTCAAAAAATTGGAGAAAAATACATTAAAACAGTGGGTGGAAGCAAAAAACGGAACAAGAAAGGGAGCTAATCATAGGGATTTGTTGTAGTGTTTTGCTAAGATCTTGTATATTATGTTGCAAAGTTTAATTGGTCTATACTCTTCTAAATTTTTAGGTTTCTCCTTCTTCGATATTGGAGATATGAAGGTATTGTTAACTTCCTTGAGTACCTTTCCTGAGCTTATGGAATCCTCAATAGCCTCAACCACTTCCTTGCCTACTATATCCCAACGTTTCTAAAAGAAGGTCGTTGGAAACCCATTAAGGCCAAAGGCCTTGTCTGGACATAACTGGAAGAGATCCTCTTTAACTTAGATTTCTCTATAAATTTGTTGTTCAAAATTTCATTTTGAGCTTCTGACATAAGGCTGGGGATGAAACCAAAGAAGTGTAGTTGTTCACTCAATTTGGTTCCACCCCAATCATTCAAGAGATTTTGGATGTATTCCACCATATTAGCCTTGACATATTCTATCTTGTATAGAACTCTACTATCAGGGGTCTTGATGCTTGTAATCTTGTTGTTTTCCCTTCTCATCTTAGTGGAGTTGTGAAAGAATTTTGTGTTCTTATCTCCATATTTTAACCATAATTCTCTATATTTTTGTCTCCAAAAGATCTCTTCCTTGGCTAGTAAATCACCCATTCTATTCAATAATTCTTTCTCTTGAACAAAACTAACATTTTCCATCCCGTTCCTTATCACCTTTTCATTCAATTCCTTCAAAGCCTCCTCCATCTTCCTCTTCTCTTCAAAGATATTCTTAATGCAATGTTTATTCCAAATTTTTAGATTCTACTTGATCAACTTAAATTTTGCAACTAGATTGAACATTTTGGAGCCACCTGGGCTAAATTTCATTCACCACTTTCTTATGAGATCCAAAAACTGTGGATCCCTAAACTAGATATTTTCAAATTTAAAAGGACACCTAACTCATTTTCTTTCCCAATTATTTCCAACATCACAAGAAAATAATTAGATCACGTAGCAGGCAAGATCCTACATTCCAAACTAAAGGGAAAGTTTATCATGTCTCCCTTAAACAAGAACCTATCCAATTTTTTAGCTATGTTACAAAATCCTTTCTGTCTATTTATCCAAGTAAATTGACCATTTCCCATTTGAATCTCTATCATCATGTTTCTTTCCAAAAAATTCTCAAAGTCAATTTGTGATTGCATCTTTCTTCCTATATGTCCCTTTTTATCTACAACCCTTAGAACGGTATTGAAATCCCCCCAGTAGGTAGAATTCAAAAGTCGGGTTATTGCAGATTATGTCAAGTTTTCTCCATAATTCTCTCTTTTGAATGGAGGTAATTGGACCATAAACATTAATAAGAAGAAAACACAAAATTGAATCAAAGCTTCTTACCTTACATGAGATCCAACACTTGTTTGAAGCAACTTCTTTGACTATCACACTTTGAGGTCTCCACCTGGAACTTACGATCCCACCCGAAGGGCCCACGGTATATACCCCTAGCATTTTCCACAGCTTCATTCTTTTACCAAAGCATTCCTTCTCTTTTTCACCTAATTTAGTTTCCTGAAGTGGACATATATCAGCCTGAAGAGAGTCAATTTGGTGTCAAAAGAGGCACTTTTTGTTAGGGGCATTTAAGCCCCTAACATTCTAGGTTATTATTTTCATTGTTGTTTAGGAAGGGGCTCACCCTTCCCTATTTTCAACATTTCACTAATATTGAGCTTTCCACTAGCCTCACCATCCCATTTAAGTTTCTCTTGATTTGGTATTTGCCATCTTCTCTTATTCTCCCCACAATTTGGGGAGATCTTAGTTTATTCCTTTTGGCATATGCCCAAAACTCCAAGCACCAATTGCTCTGAGTATGTGACCCCAATTCGCTTGCTTGATTTTAGAGATACTCCATCTTCATCTGATTCTTGATTTGCTTCTAAATTTGGGTCTTCTTGCCAATCCTCATCCAAACCATTATTTTCCAAATTAACCAACCCACTCTTGGCTTCTTTTGCTAACTTTTCTACTTCATATCCTACTTCCATTAGAGAGTTCAGATCCTCTTCATTTATTTTGGTGCCTATCAAATCTAAGTCCTTTGATATTTTTAAGTTCAATTCCTTCCTTTGATCCACATATCCATCCACTTGTCCAATTGGTGTTGCTACCTTTGTCAATGAGATAGGTTCTTCCTCTTGAACCTCTGAAATAATGTTTGTTATTTTCTCTGCTGAATTAGCCATGGATGAGTCAAAGGCATAGTTGTTATCCGCATATTGCATTGGAATCCCCTTGCCTTCATTGGTTGGTTCTTTTCTAGGTTGTCGCCAACCTAGAGTCTTGATTAGGCTATTGCTAGGGCACAAATCCATAGTTAGAGTTTGTAGCCAATTCCCCCACTTTGTGAAGAGCTCGATCTCCCTCCAATGCAGTCTATCAGGACTATTTTCTACACATAATCTTACATAAGTGTCAATCCCATCCTCACAAAGTCTTTCTTCAGCATATATGAATTTACCCAAATGGTTGCTAATATCTTCCAAAATGTTGGGTTCCCAAAACTTTAGAGGCAAGTTAGGAAGCTTAAACCAATCCTATATTGTTTCCATGTTATGATGAAGGGGATCAAACCCTACCTCCCATCTACGAATATAAAATCCATAGCCATCCATTATCCATATCCTTTTTTGAATTTCTTCCCCGACTTCTTGTGTTAAACAGATCACTGTGAAATACCCATTGGCCAGGGCCTTGAATTTCATTTCTTCACCCCAATGCCTTGTTACAAGTATGATGATGTTGTCATTTATGTCAACAAAAAGTCTACTAGCTAGTGTTGCCACTAATGTAAACTATGGGTTGAAGATGTTGAGGATATTCAGAAAATTTATAAACAGAGGAAACTATGGTGTACAAGTGTTCATAATATGCCCTGGTATTTTTCTCTATGTTCTTTTAATGTTGATGTTATGCATGTGCAGATCTTACAAGTTGTTCAAGGTTGTCAAGTGTTTCTATATTCAAAATTTGGGTTTCTAGATCATTGTGCAATGCGAGATATTTTCACTCGTGTGTGAACTAGTTGTTCAGTGATGTTTTCTATGGCTTGGGAGAAATGTATTTGCTCCATGTTTCTCAGCTATTTGGCTTCAAGTTGTGTGGATTTGGAAATTTTCTTATAATTCTTTTATCTTTCTCTATTTAATATTTTACTTGATTTGATACATTACAAAGTGAGTTTCATTTATCAATGTGCAAGTAAGGGTTACCAGTTGTTCTGAGTTGAAGTGCTTGAATGATGCGAGCCTGGTTGAAGTGTTTTATGAATCTTAAGTAGCTCGTGGATTATTCTAGATTGTGTTCAAGAGAATTATATTTTTTGGAACTCTTGGATTGGTTTAAGGAAGCGTGTACTCAATGATTATGGTGTTTTGCATGGGTGTTGGTTAACCTTGTGCTTAACAATACATGCGATGCTTTTAGAAGTGTGTTGAAGTATGTTGGATCCTAATTAAGGGTTTATGTAGGTCTCCTTTCATTCCTATCCACCACGGAAATGTTTAGGTGCCAACCTATTTTGAATTTTTGTTTATAACAACTAGTTTCCAACCTTCTTCGATGGATTTCAAAGTTCTTGAGGTTGAGGTTGATATAAATAAGTGAGGTGTTGTTGTGAGTTAAGGAATGATTGAAATGTGAAGAAATATAGATGTAATATCAATGTGAGTGAAGAGTGTAATGTGAGTTTAAGTAGAGCAGTGTGAACTTCAGTGTTAGGGTTCCTAAAGGCAGTGAGCTAAAGGCATCCAAAATCATTCAAGAAAGGTTGTGAAAGTGTGTGAACATTGTGGTGGATTTCCTTGTTGCATTGAGAAGTGTTCTCTATGTAACATCCTTCTTCTATCTTCTTATCTTTCTTTTTGTAGTTGTGAGCCCTTTTGGATAGTGTGTCATATTCTGGCAGTGAGCCTTCTTGTATTGGTTTTTCTATTACTTATATTGTGAGCTAATCCTCACCGTGGTTTTTCCCTCATTTTATTTTCCATGTAAATATGGTATTCTCTTGTGCATAATGTTATGATTTTAGTTTCTTTTATGTGTATTCCATGTTTGATCATAATGATAGAATACGGGTTTAATGAATGCATGTGGATCTGATCATTGTAGAGGGTTTTGAAGGTTTAATTTGCTACAACTGATTCACCCCCCCTCTCAATTGTCTTGTTCATTTCAAAAATTGGTATCAGAGCAAGGTTCCTTGGAGAAGAGATTAACCACTTAAGGTAGATCTAGGATGGTGAATAAGATTGCTTTGGATATCCTAGATTTGATGGCTTAGATTATGCATTTTGGAAGACAAATATGGAAGGATATGTGTCTGCTTAGGAATATGAGATTGAGAATGCTTATTAGAATACATATACTCCACCTCCAAATGTTCCAAGTACAAGTGCAGAAATCAAAGCACATGAGATCAATGCCAAGGAAAGATACATTATTATGAATAGTCTTTCAAATACTGAATTAGTCAAAGTTATGAGTTTGAAGACTGCTAAAGAGGTTTGGGATAAACTAGAAAGAATTTATGAGGGAGATTTGAAGGTTAAACAAGAAAAGTTGTCAAACTTGAAGACACAATTTGAAATGATGCATATGTATAAAAATGAATCACTTAAAGGCTACATATAGAGAGTTGATGAGTTGGTAAGTGCTATGAGAAGCCTTGGTGCAGCTGTTAAAGAATTTAAAGTAGTGAAGAAAGTTATCAAATCTCTTCTAGATTGTAAAAGTGAAAAGGTGTCTGCTATTGAGGAAACTATTGATTTTGACAAATATACCAAAGATCAGTTGATTGGTACTATAACTGCATTTGAAATGAGAAGACTGGAGAAAGGTACGAAAGTTGAGACTACTTTGAAGGCTGGTAAATCAGAGAAGGTTGAAGATTCAGGTGAAGAATATCTTGATGATTTCGAAGCTAACTTTGTGAGGAAGATGAAAAAGGGAACCAATAAGTACAAAAGTAAATTACCTTTCAAATTTTTTAGTTGTGGTGATATGGGTCATTATGCTTCTAGACATCCAAAAAGAGCTATAAACAATAGGAACAAGGAAAATAAAGGAAAAATGATTAAGAAAGCTTACTATGTGAGAGAAGATGCTAGTATTTCTGATGATGAATCTGATTATGGAGATTTTGATGATGATGAATGTTTTATTTTGGCTATAAAAGAAGAATCTAGTCTTAATAACTTTGAAAGTTGTGTGAAGGAAAGTGTTCCAGAGATAAAGGATAAGGTTGAAGGTACTTTGGTATTTGCTTTTCATGTCAAACATGATAAGAATTACTGAGTTACTGAAAGTGGTTGCTCTAATCACATGACTGGAGACAATAGTAAGTTTATTAAACTTGAGAAGTATGATGGGGGATTAGTTAAATTTGGAGATGATTCAGGAGCTACGATTTTTGGAGTAGGTTCTATCAGTTTTGATGGAAAGCACAATACTAACAATGTTTACTATGTTAAGGGGCTAAGACATAATATTTTGAGTGTCAAACAAATGTTTAGAAAAGGGTATAATCTTGTGTTTAAGGATTAAGCATGTGAGATTTGGAAAGGGTCCAAAACTATTATTGTTGTTGGTAAGAGAACAGATGTAAGCATCTATCAGCTTAAGGGTGTTGATGTTCATTGCTTTATGTCATAGATTAATGATAGTTGGTTATGGCACCAGAGGATGTGTCACATGAATTTTGATAATTTGGAAAGAATTAGTTCAATTTATGCAGTGAGAGATTTACCTAGAATCACAAAACCTATCAATGTTTGTGAAAGTTGTCAATTTGGAAAATAAACAGGGAGTAGTTTCACAGGAAAGGAACAATCTGCTACTGAACTACTGGAATTAGTGCATATAGATTTGTTTGGTCCTATAAGGGTGAGAAATCTACAAGGTGACAAGTACTTTATGCTTTTGATTGATGATTATTCTAGAATGACATGGGTTACTTTTCTTAGAGAGAAATTTGATGCATTAGATAAGTTCAAGGAATTTAAAGCTATGGTTGAGAATGAAATAGATCTAAAAATAAAATGTTTGAGGTTTGATAGAGGTGGTGAATTCACCTCCAATGAGTTCAACATATTTTGTGAAGTTCATGGAATAAAGAGGAATCATTTTCCCCCTAGAACTCTTTAGAAAAATGAAGTTGTTGAAAGGAAAAACAAAACTATTCAAGAAGATGCAAGGACTATGATGAAGAGGAAAATCTACCAGAAATCTACCGAAGAGAAGATATTCATACTGTTATTTACATACTTAACAAAGTTCAAGTGAAAGCTAATAGCACTAAGACTCCTTACGAGTTATGGTATGGAAGAATTCCTACTATGAAGTACTCTAGATTGTTTGGAAGCAAATGTTACATCAAAGAGAAGAAAACTTAGGGAAGTTTGATCGCAAAGATGCGATGAAGGTATCTTCCTTAGATATTCTACTAAAAGAAAAGCTTACATATGTTACAACAAAAGGCTAAGAAAGATAGTTGAAAGTGAAAATGTTAAGGTTGATGAAAACTTGTAGAATTATATTATGTAGTAGATGAATATGTATGGAATGGAGCGATTAGAGAGAAATAGAAAAATTCTGCGTGAACAAGAAGTACAAAATGAGGAAGAAGCTTTGGAGAAGACTCCTAAAACCCCTAAGTATGTGCAAAAGAATCATTCCAAAGATTAGATCATTGGAGATGAAAGGAAAGGTGAATTGACAAGAAGCAAGCTATTGAAGTTGAGGAAAATTTGTGTTTACTTTATGAAGTTGAACCTAATTCAGTAAGTGAAGCATGTAAGGATGAGCATTGGATGAAGGAATGGAAGAAAAAATTATGTAGATAGAGAAAAATCAGACTTGGGAATTGGTCCATAGATTGGAAAACAAGAACATAATTGGACCTAAATGGGTATTTAGGAACAAGCTAAATGAGAATGGAGAAGTAGTAAGTAAAATGAAAGACTTGTGTATAGGGTTACTCTACAGTAGAAGGTATATAGAATTTGAGGAGACTTTTGTGTTAGGGTTAGAAGGAAAATATCTAACAAGTTAAATGCAAATTTAATCAATAAAACAGTGAAATAAAACACACATAGAAAATTAACACAAAGAATTTAACATGGTTCACCCAATCCGGGCTACATCCACAAAATGCTTGACCATCAATGATTTTGTTATACAGTGCAAAATAATATTACAATCTTCGTGAATAATCACCTTCTCATCTTTGTAACCCCCATCCCAAACGCTTATAACAACTTTTTGGAAGCTTCTAGAGTGGGGTTCTACAAGAGTCAGTTTTCCTTTTGATATTAATCACGAAAAATGCGAGGCATCTCGAGGCTTCTACCCGAACCCTACCGGGGCTAGCCAACCCAGTTGATGAAAGGATACATGAAAAGTGTACAGTATAGCATGATCAGTCGCCACAAACCAACAGTTTGCTCCAGTGGCTCGAATGGAAGCTATCAGAATGTTTTTGGCATTTGCAACACAAAAATTTTAAGGTTTATCAAATGGATGTGAAGTCTACTTTTCTAAATGGAGAATTGGAAGAAGAGGTTTACATGGAACAACCAAAAGGATTTCAACTTTTAGATCAACCAAACATGGTATGTAAGTCAAGAAGAAATAATTATATGGATTGAAGCAATCTCCTAGAGCTTGGTATGCAAGATTGGATAGGTACTTGGTACAACAAAGATTAAGTAAGGGCACCGCAAATAGTAATCTTTACTTTAAGATTGAGGAAGACAAATCTTGATAGTAGTAGTATATGTGGATGATATTATCTTTGGTGGAAATGAGGCTATGTGTAAGAAATTTGCAGAAGAAACGCACAAAGAGCTTGAGATGTCAATGTTTGGGGAGATGAATTTTTTTCTTGTGCTACAAATCAATCTAACAAAATAAAGGGATTTTCATTTCACAATCTAAATATGTAGGAGGAGAGATGTTGAAGAAATTTTGGGAAATGAATGACTCCAAACCGGTATGTACTCTTATGGTGATTGGTTGTAAACTGAGAAAAAATGATGATTCACCTAAGACCTATCAGAGCAAGTACAGATCTATGATTGGTGGACTACTATATTTAACTGCTACTAGATCATATATCATGCATGTAGTTTGTCTTGTGACTAGATTTCAAGAAGA
>VDFB02379226.1:0-166371 GCA_007258455.2 Sequoia sempervirens
GAGGTGAGATAGACAGAAGTAGAGAGTGAGGGTGGAGGGATGGAGAAGTAGGGAGGGAGAGAGAGGTGAGATAGATAGAAGTAGAGAGGGAGGGGGAGAAGGAGGGAGGGAGGGAGAAGTAGGGAGGGAGAGAGAGGTGAGATCTGAATGCGAGTAAGAATACCTAAGATTATCGAAAGCAATAAGTAGAAGGTGTCTACTGTTTAGTGTGCCAGAATTCATTGGAGTTAGTGAGTCTAAGGTTACGAATGATAAAGATACATTGTGGTGGTTTCTCTAGTTGTTCTGAGGTAGTAAACCTCCTTGTAACTATTTCTTTGTAATCCGAAAGAAGTGATCTTCCTGGGAAATGAGCCTTTCCTTTTGGATAGTAAGTCCTCTGGGCAGTGAGCCTCTTGTAATCAGTTTTGGTTTTCATATAGTGAGCTTCGTGGTTTTTCCCTTGTAGGGTTTTCCACGTAAAAATTGTGTGTTTTATTGTGTATGTTTGTGAATGTGTTGTTGTTTCATTTGTCTACATTCATGCTAATACTTAATAAGGTTTTGAAGGTTTTAATGCACAACTAATTCACGCCCCCCTCCCCTCTCAGTTGTCCTATGTGTCTAACAAAATATTGTAGATTGATTTTTTTACCCTACAACTGGAGTAGTTTGGGTTTTATTTGAAATAGTAATGGCATTTCTTTAGTTTTAAAAAATATTATGAAATGGTGGATGTTAAAAGGTCATTTGTCATCATTGTATTGGTGGCCTATATACAATCACCCAAATGTAAAATTAGGCTTTAAAAACCTTTAATATGGTAGATTCTAAAGAATATAAAGACAATGCTCTTATGTGCTAAAGGGGTGAGAACATGAAACCTAGTTTTATATTAAAAACTAATTGTGAACACATCATATTTTGAAAACTTGGCAAAGCTCTTTTTTGGAAAAAAAAAAATCTATTTTACTTTGATGTACTTATTTTAAAAAATCAACAATAATATTTTTTGAAGAAAACTTATCATACACCAAACTGTATATTTCAAGATCATTTAAGGTTGACTATCCTAATCCAAATTGTCTTCATCCATTTTTTATCTCCAAATTTATAATTTATATCCAAAAACAACTAGAGCTTCTAACTAGAATAATTGTGGGTTGGTGTTATTTACAAGAATTCATCTTTTCTTCAAAACTATGGTAACTATTACATAATTGAAAGCATGCCCAGAGTATCAAAAATGAGGAATTTGGCCATCTTACCTAGGGAATTGACCTTCAACCACTTGCTTATTCTTTTCAATTATAAGACCCAACCCTATAACACTTATTGAAGTCATAGAGCCTATATATGTTAGATGTTCTAAATTTTAAGATAAATTATAAGATATCTCCCTATAAGACAACACATCATATTAAGAGAGTTATCTTCATAGCCTATATTTATTGATATTTAAAATTGTCAATTATACTTTAAGATTGCTGAAACATACCAATTTCTCTTCAATAATGACTTTGAATTCTACAAATGAATTGTTTTATCTACATTTCTCCACGTAATTCACATGTAATTATATATAGCAAAGCATAACACTACATAGAGGGAGGTATATAATCATTCCGTTCAAAAATAATAATAATTCATGAAAAAAGTCCACATTAAAAATTCCAAACATATAATATATATATCATAAAGATAAATTGCGCCAAAAGCAAGGTGAACTACATCTGCACCAGGCCTATGTAAATACACGTATTTTGGCCTATGCAGGTCTCGAACCTGCGACCTTCGCGTTATTAGCACGACGCTCTAACCAACTGAGCTAATAGGCCATATGAATATTGAGCTACTATTAAATTATCCTAATTTGGTAACTATTATATTGATAGATTTCCTCTGCGTTTGTTTATTGATCCGCCTAATAATAGAAAGCTACAATGCTGTTTATCTTATTCAACGCTTCATTCCGTTTTTAGTGATTTCTAATATCTCATCATACTTGAAATCATCTACACTCATGCTTTTATTGGGGGCTTTAATTTCAATGTTTTTAATGTTGAGAAAATCTACACAAGTGTAGAGGTAGCATGAGTAACAAATTGTATAGTTGGGTTTATGGTTTTGAAGGGAGTTATGGACCAAAATTTGGGAAAAAAAAAATTCATTCTCATTTTCATATATTTTAAGTTTTGATTGTCTAGATGGTAAGAGGGATTCTTAAATATTTGGTTTGTTTTTTATCAATTTTTTGTTGGTCATATTTGATTATGGATTGCTTAAAGATATCAAGTTTATACAATCCACAATAATAAATCAATTTTTGTTTCTAGCTTTGATTATATTTGTATTTGATCATGGATTGTTGTTTTATGTTAGTTATGATATAAACTTATCATTTATATGTTCTTATTTTTGTTGGTTGTTAAGACCACACAATAACAATTAATGTTAATGTTCTAAAGTTTGAAACATAAAATACACAATAAAATATATGTTGGAATAAAACAAATTTATCAAGTTCAATCATTTTCAATATTTACAAATTGATTTGACATTCTCTTTGCCAACAATGCTAATGTAACTAGTTTGAGCTCCACATCTAGCTACCCTCATGGAAGGAGATCTTGCAAGCATGCTAACCACATCACTAAGGCGAGTTTTTCCTGTTATTCAAACTAGGGTTTTAAATTCCTTTGCAACATGTATGCAACTTACAAAATGGGGAAATTCATGCATGTTCAAAATACTCCATGTTTCTCATTTTAGATCTCTAAGGCTACAATTACAAGAAAAAAGGTATGTGATTATAATTTTGGTTTGATGGGTTTAGGATTATATACCAATTCTTGAATATATTTAAGACTTGTTAACGACTTTTGCATTTGTGATGAAGTGTAATACCCTTTGGATTCTAATTTGGTATCTATTTATTTATATTCTTTAGCATCTTTATTGGGACTTTCGTGATAGAGGGACACCAACTTCCACACTTGGTACATATCAATCAATAACTTGTGATTAATCTTCTAAATACCAACAAAAATCTAAACCTAGATTGGAAAAATATCACCTTGGATGTATACTTCAATGTTTCACGTATTTTATTTGACAACTTTGATAATGAAAAACTATATGATTTGGATCCTAGTGGACATTTAGTGGACACCACTCTAAATAGCTAAAATTTGTAAACTATATGTAAAAACAAACTAAATAAATAAATAATAGAAACAACATTGATCAAAACAAACATACCAACCACCCAATAAACATACATATATAAAATACATGAGAAATTTTATGTCTCGTGCCTTAGTTACTAAGAATGTATAAAATGGGTATAATTTTTATCCCATTTATTGGTCAATGTGAAAATATGACTTGTTTAGTATTACTATAGTCTAAATAATAATAAACACTATTAGTATATCCATATTATACTAACCAATTCTTACTATCTCCATTCAAAACATGGTGTTACATCCCTTGTAACCTTTTATAATGTTGGTGTAGTTTTTTATTTTCATAGCGGGTTAATTTATTTTCCCTTAGTTATAGGTTTTTGGACTACACTTTTATTAAGTTTGCTTAGGATAATAAAGTGAGTTTATTATTTAATAACTAGGAGATAAAGTGATGAGGTGTCCCCACCCTTTGAGGGTGAAAATTTTACTTTTTCATTGCTTTATTTAATAAATTGGTGGTTAGCGGTGGTCAATTCTTATTGGTTGATTTGTCACCTTCATCCTCTCCTTAGTTCTACATAAAATCACTACCTAGCTTGTATTTTTCATCTTGGAAGCTTTTAATGCAATTCTATCATCCCACTTTGCATATCTCTCAAAAATGCTAGTTTACACTGTTTATGTTTTTCCAGTTTATGTAACCTTAAATTTCTCTTAAAAAGTTATTTGAGTTGTTCAATCTATTTTAGATTTCTAGCATGGTATCAGATCTTTGTTTTGATAAATCTAAGTTCTTAGATTCCTAATTGAGAGATTGGGATTTTCATGGAAGATCTTGTAAATTCCCATATCCTCTTCTCTTACATTTTTGAACAATCCTAAGAATCAGAAAGGGTTTGCAAAGATCTAACAACCACTTCATATTGCATATACATGTTTTGTGATATTTGGGTGATTGTAGAATTTATGGTTATAGTAGCGATATTTTTTACTATTCCAACATGTATAGGAGGCTCAAGAAAGTCAAGATTGACTTTTGTTTCATCTGATGTGGAGGTCATTTGACATAGTTGCAAATAGGGGTTTGAAGCTCAGATCTAATGAATAGGTTTTTGCAGGAGCATTTTTGACCAAAAAGGACCTTTATATTGCATTTAGGAGGACGAGGAGATGAATTTTGACATAAAATTCACCCATATTCAGAGTTAGGAGTTGTCGAGGCATAAAAAATCCCAAGGATCCATACGCCCCCTAGGTCATAGGTCATACAATTTTTATTAAAAAAATAATGAAAAAATCAAAATAAATAAATAGTGTATAGCACATAGTGCTTTATGTTTAAGCACTTAAGTTTTGCACATAAGCGCCAACACTAAGTGCATAGCATAGGGGCTAAAGGCCCTATGACACTAAAAGACCACCTACAAAGCCTTAAGGGCCAGTGGTATAAGCTACAAACTACATCTCTTTAAGTCACCCAATGGTTAAACTGCTAATTGTCAATGTTGAACAGTTAACCACCACACCAACACTAATTGCAATTTCCTCAACCAACCAAACCACTAATACACCACCCAATATCCACCACAGCTAGCGGCGTCGCCCATGGGTTGCCAAGTGGCCATTGGGGCCCTCCAATAGGACAAATTGGGTCTTTTTTCAAACTTCCATAACTTTGGCCATGGTGTCCATTTTTAAAATTGAGGTATCACTAAAAAGCTAGAGTTGAGAAAGATCCATCCATGGAGGTATTGAAAAGAAAATTTTCCATTTTTTGCCAGGTATTGTAGGTTGAATTTGTTTGTTGAAATTTTTTCCAAAATTCATAACTTTTTCCCAAGAGCTGATTTTTTTGAAAAACGAATAGGTTTTAGAAAGGTATTGAAAAACACTATACAACTATAGGGTTAATTTTTTAGATTTTGTCTCAGGTTCATTTTATATCAAAAAATTTAATGTTGTTTATTATGGGCTTATTAAGCATTGTATCTTGGAAAAGGCTTTGTAAATGCACTAAAATATAAAGTACCAACCTTGTAACATTTGGGGGGTGATATTTTTATTGCACAGATAGTTGCCATTGCACCAAAAGATTGACCTATTAATTCTCGATACAACCACTAGAGTTAATGAATCCATGGGAGGTGGTTAAGCCACATGTCATGAACCCAAGCATTGTGTTGCACAACACAAGGAGACCAAGGGCACACACCTTGCAACAATCCCCCTAGCACAAATGAGGGTTCAAACCCGTGACCCAAGCTCTGATACCAATTATTACACAAATAGTTGACATTACACCAAAAGATTGACCTGTTAATGCCCAATACAACTACTAGAATTAATGAATCCATGGGAGGCAATTAAGCCATGTCACGAACCAAAGCATTGCATTGTACAACACAAGGAGAGCAAGGGTACACACCTTGCAACACTTTTATACTATTGAAAAGGGTGGGATTGTATTGGTATTTTTTTAATACCTTTTTTAATCATTTGAGAATTGTATCATGGGTTCTTACATTCACCCTTCTGTGATAGTCTTGGATAAGGCCAAATATGTGTCTTGGAAAAAAGGCATCCTAATCCATCTCAAATTGCTCAAACTTTTTCCTTACCTTTATGGGCTCATTCTTGAACCAAACACACCCAGAAGGAAATCAGTATGGGGTAATAAAATTGATCATGTATTAGGATTGATTGATTCTCATGTTGATACTAACACTATGTGGGCTACAATGGACATTGAATGTCCCCACACACTTTGGACTAAGATTTGGGAGATGTTTGGAGACCCTCATATTTCTCCATTCCCAAATGATCCTACTTTAGATTGCCTCATTCCACTTGATGATGTAGATAATATACCCTTTGATGATGATACTTTAGAGGAGCTTAATTATTTTACAGGTCTTGAAAGTTCAGATGATATTGATACTTCCCTTCTTTCTTCTCATCCTAATATTCATAACCCGTCTCAATCACCTATTACAAATTTAGATTCTAAAGATGCTTCTTTGAAATCCTCCAATGCTTCATTGCAGCAAGGTCATTTATGTCTTCTGGATTCAGTCTATTGGGACCAATTTCTACCAAACATTTATTGTTTGTTTCTAGAGTCCCTCATTTCAAATCTAGATGACACTATTGAGGACATACATCTTTTATTTGAGGACCAATATTTTGTCTTTACATTTATTGCTACTTTAGAGTTTAGTGTTGCTTCTTTGAAATCTTCCTATGACTTCTTGTAGCAATACACACATAGTCTTTCAGATTCAACTTTGTGGGATGATCTCTTGACAAGTATTTCAAACTTGTTTATGGAGACACATATTATAGATTTTGGATACATTGTTGACTACATTCATCTTCTCTTTGATGAAGTTGATTCTTCTTCATTTTTGTGAGAAAACACACTGGTCCTCTCGTTCATGATCATTCATCGTAGTTTGACATGGGTGTGGATACTTTGGATCAACATTTGGAGGATACATCTTTAGAGGAGATACCCGAGTCTTCATATTGTGTTCTACACCAATATCTAGGAGATTCTAATTTGTCATTTTTAGCAATGTGGCCTAGAACACCTGATTTGATTGTGACAGATTTCAACATTGACATGGGGAAAATTGATCCGAGTTTAGAGACTTCATACATCTTGATTTTTCTTCCTGCACATTCCTTTTAGGACTTGGGAGATAGCTTACATACACCTTTGGTTTTGATTCTTCCTAAGGGGAGGAATTTTGTTCGATGATCATGAACCATCTTCTCCATCCAATTTCGAGCATCTACCATTGGATCTCTTTGGGAGGGGGGCTACTTAGTCCTCTTATTCTCTTCCTATTATGTGGAGTTGTTCTCTCTCAATTTATGGAGGGGGATTATTCTTATCTGGGGAGATTTGATATATATATGGGTACCTAGTTCATGGCCTCATTTGTCATTACCCATCATCTTTTACATCCTCCTAAGCTACACTTAAGGGGGGTGTTGATGTAGGTTTTTATTTTTGTAGTGGGTTAATTTATCTTAATTATAGGTTTTTCCTACACTTTTATTAAGATTTCTTAGGATAATAAAGTGAGTTTATTAAATTTAATAACTAGGAGATAAAGTGATGAGGTTTCTTCACCCTTAAGGGAGGAATTTTACTTTTTCATCACTTTATTTAATATTGGTGGTTAGTGGTTGTCAATTCCTATTGATTGGTTTGACACCTTCATCCTCTCCTTAGTTCTATATAAACTCACTACCTAACTTGTATTTTTTTAATCTTCGAAGCTCTTAATGCAATTATGTCTTCCTGAGATTGCATATCTCTCAAAGTTGCTAGTTTGCATTGTTTATGTTTTTCCAGTTTATGTAACTTTGAATTTCTCTTAAAAATTTCCTTGGGTTATTCAATCTATTTCAGATTTCTAACAATAACATGATTTAGTAAATAATCTTCTTAGTTGTAAATTTGAACTATAATTTATAATGAATTGTAAAAAAAATGTATCACATTTCACCTTATGATAAAAAGACTAAATAAAATTAAAGATTTTTGAAGGTGTTGCACATCGCTATACTAAAACACATGTCACCTTAGATCAAAAGTGCTTATTAACGCAATAGAATCTATTATCCAATCAATGTCAAGAATCTAAAACTACCTCTTTGTTGAAATATGAATCTATTATGCATACATATAGTTCAATTATAACACATGTTTTGTGAATATAATATTATCAATTCACAAAAAAATCCTTTGCCTTGGATCATAAGGGATGAGTCAAGATATAACACCATATAATATACAAGAGTGTAGGAAAGGTCATTACATGTAAGCCCCTTGGAGGAAGATTAATACTTTGGAAAATCCATAAAGTTGGTTGGGCCTCACTTAGTGGAGGTTTCAACTTAATATGTTGTTTAAACATAGTAATAGTTACTATAGGATTACTAGAGAGTTAAACTAATATTTTACCCTTAAGTACAAAGTAGTCCATGCACATAGATATTATTCAAATTTTGTATATAACTATGGAATATTTTTTTATCTTTTATTCCTAATTTTGGTTTGGGAGGATGTTGGAAATCATATCTCTAAAGAATGATGTAATAATTATTATATTGGAGCTCATCAATTTAAAGAGGACTAGCTTCATCATTTGTGTATGATCACAATTTTGGTTAGATGCTTGTTTTGGTATTGCATTAGCTAAGATAATGTCTTGTTGGCTTAGTAATGTTTTCTAGATTGTAAGGTACAAACCCATTTCTATGATTTTTGTGGAAAATCTTGCACATATTAGAAATTATGGTTGAATTTAAATCCTGTTGACATGGATTAGTGGATTGTGTGAGGCCAAACCATAATTAGTTTCAATAATATGGTCATGTCATCATTTCTTGTATGAGTGGATTTTTATTAGTGCTTTGATTTATGTTTGGGATACACATTTTTAAATTATGCAAGTTTGTTAGTTAACACAGATAAAGGTGTTGGATAGATCTATACTAAGCCACCCTTACTTTAAATCAAAAGGACCTATTAATACAACATAATGTATTATGGATTGAGCCTAAGAACACAAAACTACATCTTCAATAAAGGATATGAATCTATTAATGCATACATGTACTGTAATTATAACATGCAAACTATGAATAATTCTATGAATCATCCAACAATGCCCTTAACTTGGATCAAAAGGGATAGGTCTATTCATAACATTATGCAATTATAGCCATTTAATATCTATTGTGCTTAGTGTAAATAAAAGAGTTGTAAATGAATTTGGATGATCATATTGAAGTTAACTCTACTCAACACCTTTTCCAAAAGGGCATAATCCTATAGAGGTTTCAACTAAACCACATGAAGTGCAAAAAATATTTTTAACTAGAAGGGAAAGTTTTTCCTTGTTAAAATATAGATACATAAATAAATTATAATGAAATAGAAAGTAATGAAAGATTGTTTTTATTTCCAAAGATTCTAGTTATTTCTCATAACCCTTCACTTGAAACATTAAAATCCCTTATTAATCAAATTTTAATTTAATTAATAATTGAGTTATATATTATTAAATTACTAAATATAGTCCTTATACAACAATTAAATGATAAACTATAAGCTAAGGTATGTGCTAAATCAATCAAGAAATAAATAATTAAAATATAACCAAAATAATTTAATGTTTAATAATAATTTAATTAATATTCATGTTCAAACTTTAAATAAAAATGAATTATCAAAATTTAAATTAATTATTAGTTAAGTGAAAATTAGGAGTTAAAGTACGTTGATTCATTAGTTAAGTGGATTATGATTTTAAGTTGACTAATATATATCAATTTCCATGATTTACTTAATTTATTTTATCAATTTGAGCTAAATGAGGAATTTGCATAGCTTGCAACACCCCCCCCCCCACACAATGAAATAGGCTCCAAAATCAATATGATCAAGTTCCATAATCAACAGCCTTGCACTTGGAGACTAATCACAACAACTCCAATAAGATAAACATGCTCCACTAACAATCTCCCACTTGGAGATTGATTACAACAACTCTACTACCATTGCACTTGTTGGACTAGGCTCCAACTTTAGACTTGGCAAGTTTCTCATTTGGACCATCATCCTTGAAGAACAACTAGAATTGAGTAGGAAATCAGTTTCTCTTGAGTTACTATCTTTTTCAACATGCATGTAGGATTTTAGCTAGTGTGTATATTTTCCTGCTTCAACTATTCATCTTCTGAAATTGATTGTATGAAATGATACCCGAGTTGTATATGTTAAGTATTAGAATGAAGGGTCAAGCTCTTAGAAATATGCATGACACTATAACTATCACTTTACAACTTTCTATCCTCCTATTTCTTTCCTAATTCCTCCATAAACCTTTGTAACCAAATAATCTCTTTACTAGCTTCTGTAGTGGTGACATAGTTTTCTTCAGTTGTTGAAAGTGAAACAACCTTTTGCAATCTTGAAATCCAACTAACTATTGTTCCAACTATAGTGAAAACATACCTTGTAGTGCTCCTCTTGTTATCTATATCACCTCCTAGATTTGAATCAACATATCCCTATTGTGACTAATGAACTAGTATGGGCTGACTACACTTGATCCATGAGGATTCAAAGCGTATTCAAGCCACTAAACATCAGTCTAATAAGATCAATCAATAAAAACTAAACTAATAATCTATTAAAACTAACATATTAGATCATGAAAGCTTCAAAAACACCTATTCTAATCCATTGAAACTTATCCTATCGGGGGAGTGGCATCGCATTGATGTGGAATGGCAACTCTTTCCCAATCTTGTGGATAAATGATCTTGTTTTGATTGATTCTATTGAAGAGAATCAATGAAACTAATGAAAAATTTGTATGAAAACATGATTTAAAGATAAATTAACATGATGCAAGCTATTTTAACATGATATAGGCTAAGATGATCAATGTTATTGTATACAAAGCTATCTAAATGGAGTTCTAAGCTAAAAAGATTGAAACCCTAATTACACAATATACTAAATGGATGCACTAATGTTATCATGAAAGCCATTAATGGAAGCTAAGCTAATATGCAAGTAAATTAAGCTAAAAGGATGTTAAATAAGTGCTAAATATGCATGCAAGTGAAGGTGATTTTAATAGCATAATTTTTCTCTTAAAAGATCGATCCATTTGTCTCCAAATAGTGACCTATTTATAGGAGGACAAATGAGAAACGAAGGGTTAAGATTAAAAAGTTTAATCAATGGTCGAAATTGGAGGAAAGATGAAACATAGATCATGGATTCTCATCAATGGATGAGAATCAATGATCACATGGATCGAGAGAAGAATCAAAGGTTCATATTCTTCCAAACAAACACACTTTCAAAAAGCTTTCCCAAAAGTTTGTTGAGAGTTTGTTTCAAAAAGGAATATTCCCCTTTTCAAATGAGTGAAAAAAGAGAATATTCAAAGAATATTCTCATGCGTGAGGGAAATTAGATATTTAGCAAATTAAAACAAATTTTTAATGTACAAAAGGGGAAGGAATATTCCATGGGAATATTATTTTTGGAGGAATGTGCAAAGGAGGAATATTCTCTTGGAATATTCCCTTGCAAGTGGGAGGATTAGTAATTGGATAATTAAACAATGCTAATTATGCAATTTTAGAATAATTACATGATATTCATTAAATAAATGATTTAATAAAAAGGGGAGATATGATATGACATTTAATTAAATAACTTAGGGTTATTAAATTAAATAAGAGGACATTAGGGATTAAATTGAATAATTTGATTTTGTAATATCACAAAATTGCACCTAGGGGCAATTCCATATTTTCACATTTATGCCTAGCATTTATGACACCCTAAGACATTAATGCATGACACGCTAGTGTCCTGTCCATTTCCTAAGTTTAAAACGTGGAATCTGGAAGGTTAACCCTTGAGACACGTGTCCTAGCGGTTACACTCTAAAAGTAATGGCTCTTTGCCACCCTTACAAGCATAAAAACCTCTTTCCGCCCCTCATTTGAAGGTTGGAAGACTAGAAGACATTACACTAACTCTCTTTATGTTTTGTGACTCCTCCTTTGATAGCAGTGCATTCACAGGTGAAGCCATGTTGGACTGAGGCCCCCCCAGCAGCAGCAACTCTCAAGCAATCACTTAGCGGTGCGTCAGTGTGCTTCATAGAGGGCCTTAGCCCCTGGGTAACGTTCTCTCTCTTCCTCTCTCACTTTCCTTTTACACACATTTGTCTACTTTATCATGGTGTGGGTTCTACTCCTGAGCGGGTATTTCTTTCACCACATGCTTATCATGGTGCGAGTTCTACCCCCAAGCAGGTATTGCTTTCACCACATGCTTTATTTACTATAGCATCCCTTTCCAACTTGGTTGTCTGTCGAGGTGGGAACACCAAAACGGGGTCTAAATAAGGCAAGCCCCTATACAACCACCCAACAAATTTCTCATCAGTATTTTGTGTGCAAGTCATGAAAAGGAGCTTGGAGTGAAGATTCGAGTGTCCAGAAAAAAGGTAAGCTTTCTCCAAGCATCGTAATATTTTCTTTGATATTTGGTTTTATGATCAGTTAAGCAACCTCATACAAATCATTCCTAGGTCTATAAGTAGGATTTATTTATGTCTGAATCACTCATGAGTTCTCTATTGCTCAAGACACTACTGCATCTTTCAGATGACAACGCACCACATTGGTATCCTAGAACTGTGTTGACGTCTTCTGGCCGAGAGCTCCCTCTTCTAGGACAAGAATCTTTCAATCTGGCTCTCTCAAGACCTCTAATTATTTTCTAAGAAGCGTAAATAGGTGTTAACCTTTTACCATTTTGTTATTCTGAGGTGTATAAGGGAAGTTCATTCCTTGGCGATCTCTCAAGAAAGGAGAGACCCGTGTGCAGCAAATCCCTCTTATATCACATTTTGGTGAACCTGACATGAACGTCGAAACTTTCTTTGCGATGTTGCATGTTTATAATAATGAATTTTCTAAGGAAGATTTCAATATGTTGGAGGATGCTCTAGATGATTTCTTAGAAGCACTCTCCTTTGTCCGCAAATCTCTCGAACAAATCTCCTCTCGATAGGCTAAGGGATCAGTAAATGTGGTGGTGATCTCAGTGGATCCTCTGAGCCCTAAGAAACCCGTCATCTACATAACTCTAAATGACTCTTCCATTTATAGAATCTCATGTAATTGTAGACATAAAAATATCTGATTGATATCGCATCGATCACGATCTACTAACATCGCCTCATCTGAATTATCCCTTTATCTAACCATTTAATTGAATGGCCTTATTTGATTAAATTAGGTCATAATTCCCTTTTAATTAAATAAATCCATCGATTTAATTAAATCATTGTCTCTGTAATTAGCTAGGTCATTTCATCTTCCTATCTTTATTTAATTAAATAATCCATATTATTTGATTAAATCTCTAAAGTTCATCTAATTAAATTAAATAAATCAAAATTTATTTAATTTAATCTAACATCACTCCCTTTGGTTAAATAAATCAAAAATATTTATTTAACTAGGTCTAAATCATTCTCTTCTCATTTTGAGTTATTTAAATCCTAAAATCTATGTCAAAATGGTCAAATCAACTAACATCATTCAAATTAATCAAATCATGATTAATGATAATCCTAATCACTCCAATCCTCTAGATTTTGCAACTTGCACAATTAAATCATTTATTTGATTTAATAATTCTCTATTTACTTTCAAAATGGCATCAAAAAGGGAATATTCCTCCAAGTTTGAAATCTCCCCCAAAATAGACTTGTCCATCCAATAAAGCATTTAAAGCTCTTACATTGTCTCTTACATGTCTCCCACTTGGCATTTAACTCATCTTTCATCCCCCCTAAACATGTCATCTCATCAAATTCAAATTTCAAACTTGCACATGGATCAAAATGTGCTCAACCTTCATTCTATCAAATGTTGACAAGTGGCACCTTGCCATTGGTTGAATGTTAGTCCCACATTGCTCTATTTTAACCATCTCTTCAACTTAGCAATCTATAAATGAAGAGCTTCTCTCCTCATTTGATCATCCACAATCCATGCAAAGTTACCATGCTCAAATATCTCTCAAATTTCATCTATTTTCATTGAGTTCTTTGCTAGGGTTTTGCAGATTTTTGGCATGGAGCTCTCATCCCTCATCAACAAAGTGGATCAATCTCTTCAACATTCGAAGCTTGCATCTTAGGAATTGGGAAAGGGCCAATTTTCACATCAAATTGACACCAATTCCCCCATGGGATCATGAGTTTGCATATTTAAATTAGGATTCAATCTAGTTTGTCATTTATATTGTGTTCTTCATTATTTTCTTTCCTATTTTGAATTTGTAAATGGATTTCATGGGGAATCCTTGTTTTGGCTTGCAATATCTAACTTGAGGTGTTCATTCTCTTTGTTTTGCAGGTACCAAGGTTGGGGTTCACACAATAATGATTCATCGGACTTGTATTCAAAGTTCGTGAAGGCTACAAACTCTACATCTTACAATGATGTTGGACACACATATCCTACAAGGAGTAATAAACAAAACTTGGATCAACAAACTTTTGTTCTTACTTCACAACCTACAACTTTGCCACCTTCTCAACCAAACCTTCCTACAGCACCTAAGCCCACGATCGAAGCACTAGGTGATTATGATCTTGTCGAGCAGCTTCGTATTACTCCGGCTAAGATCTCGCTTTGGGATTTACTTCAGACCGCCCTTATTTATCAAGAGATGCTTCAAGAAGATTTACAAAAGATTCTCTTTCCTACCTCCACGAGGCCTATGGATGTTAATGCATTTTTGGCATATATTCACATTGATTCACCGAACATTACGTTCCACCAGCAAAAACTACCGCCTCTGGATGTGCAGAAGCAAGCAGAACCTTTGATGATCATAGTCAATGTCAATAACATCGGTATTAGGAATACCCTCATTGACAGTGGTTCAGATCTCAACGTTTTCGGTATGGACCTACTACCTAAGATTAAAGTTGATTCATCTTCTTTAGCAGCTTCTTCCTTGTACATTTGCGGATTCGATAATGCTGGTCACCAAGCTCTAGGTACGATTATAATACCTTTGCAGCTAGGCCCCATTACCTTACCCGCATTGGTTTATGTGATGCCCAGTCCCTTACCATATAACCTCCTCTTAGGGAGACCTTTTATCCATGCTATGGGTGTGGTAACTTCTACCTTACACCATTCCTTGAAATTCATTGCAAATAATCGAGTGGTCACAATCAAAGTGGATCGGGAAGGCGTTCGCCTTTGTGAACTGGCCACCGTCATTCATGCTTCAACTATGTCTACTCTCAAGAATTGTATTCCTTCTCTGACTGTTGATGCTATGGCTTGTTCTTCATCGATACCCTCTATGGAAATTGTCCCCAATGCTAGTGTCGAAAGTGAAGAACCGCCTAAGGTAGAAGACCCTAAATCTCCCTTGTCAACTTCTCAAATGAATGCTTTCCTCGGAGATGATTGGGGTTCCCTAATTTTTTTTGAATTATTCATCATAGAATATAAGGTGAATCCCTCTTGCATAGACCTTCCACGTGCCCCTAACACTAAGGCAGATGGTACTCTCGCGGAAGAGAAGAAGTGCGATCCTGTTCAGGAGATCCCTCCTTCTTGCACTAAGGAGAACAATCCACCTCCTACATAAGAGATTAATATTTGTGACCCAAACAGAGAAAGTGGAAACACCCCCATAGAGACGTTTGACATCCATTGGTGGAACGAAGCACTCTATGTGGATCCACCGCCCATTGAAGTTTTGAAAACTCGCTATGGGTTCTGATATGAACTCTCTTCTTCGTATGGCTACGGGAAGAAGGGCCTAGGACGTATTGAGCAAGGAATTTAGGTCCCCATCCATCTTAAACCATGATTGCACAATTTGGTACTAGGATGTTCTATCGAACAGTCTAAGCAAAAGCCTTGGTGCAGTGTTAATATGATTTTGGTCGAACCATTAAATCTTGTTCACCTTGAGTTAATAAAGGAAAAGGGGCAATTCGAGAAGGTTCCTCTCGATGTCTTCTTTTTGGATGAAGCATTAAAGGAGTTTCTAGGTGCCTATTCCCCGTTACCTCCTTACCATCACAAAAGGAAATTCCCATACCACTTGCATGATCAAGCATATTTTAGGGAATTTGTCTTGAGTATTGATGAGGAGGACCCTCTATTTGACGCTAGTGATGACATTGCAATGCCTCATTATGAAGACCACAATTCCCTCCTAAAAGGGGATACTGTTGAGATCATTATGGATCCTGCATCCCTTAAAAAAGTGATCAAAATCAGAAAGTGTTAGTCTTCGGAAGAAGCAGACGAACACTCCACTCTCTTGTGTTCTCTAACATATTTTCTTGGAAATATGAGGATATGCCCGGTATTGATGAATCTATAGTAGTTCATAATATCGTCATGTGTCCCAATGCCAAGGTGGTTAAACAAAAATCCCAAAAGATCAATCCCAAGGTGGCATTAATGGTTAAGACTGAGGTAGAGAAACTCTTGAAAGCAGGCTTTATCTGCCCTATCGATTATTCCCCTTGGATTTTGAATATAGTTGTCGTTAGCAAACCTGATGGTCATATTCACATATGCATCAACTTTCGAGACCTTACCAAGGCCTCTCTTAAAGATGATTGTCTGCTACCTAATATAGATATGATTGTCGACTTGACTGTAGGCCATGCATTGCTTTCTTTCGTGGATGGCTTCTTAGGTTACAATTAGATCTGTACTAACCCGAACGATCAATACAAGACAACCTTCACTACCCCATGGGGTACTTTTTGTTATGTGGTCATGCCCTTTGGGTTAAAGAATGCAAGAGCTACATACTAGTGGGCGATGACCCTAATATTCCATGACTTTGTTCACAAGATTTTAGAAGATTACGTCGATGACATATTAGCAAAATCGGAAACCCGTCAGGATCATCCTAAGAACCTTCATCTCATTTTTGAAAGACTTCAACTCTATAAAATGAGACTAAATCCCCTTAAGTGCGTCTTTGGAATTGACGCCCATAAGCTTCTAGGATTTATAGTCTCTCATTGTGGGATTGAAGTTGACACTAAAATGATTGATTCCATCATTAACATGCCTCCACCAAAGAATATTACTGAGTTGCAAAGTTTGCAAGGAAAGATTTAGGCAATTCTCAGATTCATATCTCAATTGGTTGATCATACCCTTCCTTTCACTCACTTATTGAAAAAGGACATTCACTTCATGTGGGATGAGGAATGCCAAAGACCCTTTGAGCCAATCAAAGCCTATTTGGCCAATCCTCCCATATTGATGTTGACTATGCAAGATAGACCCTTTTTGCTTTATCTAGTTGCGTAATGCCTTGGCAGCTCTTTTAGCCCAATATGACGACACTGGAAAGGAAAGAGTAGTCTACTACATTAGCTGCATCCTGGTTGACTAAGAAACCCATTATTCCTCCATGGAAAGGCAATACCTTTCTCTTGTCTTCGCTACACAAAAGTTGAGGCATTATCTTCTCCATGTTGAAATGCATGTCATAGTAAAAATGAATCTTTTAAGACATCTATCTTCCAGCATTGATCTGGCAGGAAGGTTAGAGAAATGGGTTATGTTGCTTTTTGAGTTTGACATGAAGTTTGTCACTCAGAAATCAATAAAGGGTCAAGTGGTTACGGATCAATTGGCAGACACTCCTTCATCTTGTTCCTTTCTTGGCTTGGATTTATTTCTCGATGAATTTTTTTTTGCAATCAATCACGATCCCGAATGAAAAATGTATTTCAATGGATCGAGGTGTCAAACCAGTTTTGGAGTAGGTGTTGTATTAGTATCCCCTAGCTGCCATGTTGGGTCAGGGTGATGGTCAGTGCTAGGACCTGCGCCACCTGACACAGTGGCCACTCCTAGTGCCGCAAGCAACGCAACTACAGTGGAAGACGATGGTGCTGACGAGGATAGCTGGTGGGGAATCTGAACCTCCTCTGTTTCCTTGGCCTCGGTGGTGCTGCCTCCTCCTCCTAGGGTACCACCTCCTCCTCCTCCTCCCTAGCCTACTATCGGCCTCTCCTCCTTTCCTACAGTGGTGGGGCTGGTAATTCACCCTATGGACTAAGGTCCCCTCCCAGAGCACCCTTGCCGAACACAGGGGTAGGGTGATGCCTCTCCCACCACCGCATGAAGTCTGTTGCCATACCAAAATTATCCCCCACTAATATGGGTGGTAGATCATGGTTAGACTCATCATCATCAAAAGGGTCAATATCTATAATAGTCGAGTGAGGGTTGTCCCCAACCCTTGCCACACTCCTATGGGCCCTAGTATAGGTGGGCACATTTGATGGTATAGTCTTTAGTTGGCCATGTTGTTGCATGACCCGACTCCAGTAGTAGGGTATGATAAAAAAATCCCTACGTCCAATCAAAAATTGACCTTGCTGCAAGTTCCTCAAATACCTGTTGTCATCCACCCACCTAAAAAATCGATAGGGTCTTCATCAGACCCTATCTTCCGTAAGGGTGTCAAACTGTAGCCACCACAATTGTAGGTCTCCAAATCTCCACTAGCCCATCATGTCATACCAGTGGGCCATGGGGACCTAATATGGCCCTCGTTCGGGAAAGCTGACCAGCCGAGTGCACATTATGTGACCAAAATCCCACACTTGCAAAAGTGTGCACGTTGTCAAGCTATGGTACTTGTAGTGCACATACCGACCTAGCTCTTGGTAGAGGTGTGCAAGCATGCTACAGCCCCAGACAAATATGGTCATGTGCTCTACCATCTCTCTAATAGTATGAATGAGGCCCCCGTGCAAGTGTGAGCCTCGCCCATCAATCGTGATCTGGAAGGCAGTGGTAATGACCATAACCCGACGGATCAAGGGTCCAATAGAGACCCTATCAATTTTTTAGGTGGGTGGATGACAACAGGTATTTGAGGAACATGCAACAAGATCAATTATCTCTGACTCCTCCTATGCTGATCATGTATTGTCCAGGGCCATCCGCCATCTACGGATGGGTAGTTTGAGGATCCGATAGACATCCTCGAGAGTGACCGTCATCTCTCCACATGGCAGTCGAAATGATGATGTAGTGGCATCCCACCACTCCATGAGGGTTGTTAGCATCTGCTCATGATATCTCATCTCTAGCATGGTGAACACATGCTAGAGACCAATGCACTCAAAGATTGTGACCTTGTCCTCAGATAGGCGTCCCTCTGCTCGCGAACTAGCCAGAATGCTCACCCTCCAAGATGCTCCCGAATCTCTAGGTACTCCTGCCAAAAAGTAACAACAATTTTGAATCAAAACATCAACATCTTACATCAGAAGTGAGAAAAACAACTAAGACCTATGCACGCCGTGCATACGTCCCTTGTCACCATGGTCGCCTCTAAGATGACAACACACCTCTGAGATGACAATGCACGTGGGATACCACAACGCTTATCGAGGACAACAATGAAGTTTTGGGACATAGGCACACAAAAAAGATGCCTACGCACCTCACCGACAGTAAAATCTTAAAAAATGCACAAAAATGCACAAAAAATGAGCATTTATGGCCTACCTGGTCTACCTTGTGACCCTCACCGATGTCCTGGCATAGCTGCTCCAGCCTCGACTCCTCATACTCTCTCTTGCTAGGCATTTTGTTGACTTTTCTCTCACAAAATTCAAGAATTTATTTGTGATGAATAGTGAAAATGACCCTTCTAGGGGCCCACCTAGGTATATATAGGCCCCCTTGGGGCCCATTTTTCCTAGGCTTTGTGGCTTCCCAGTTTCTCCTAAATTTTCCCCACTGAGCTGGGGGAAAACTCATGAGGGGGCATAAGGTTGTCTCTTGATCATATTTTTCTTCTAAATCGACGACTTTTTTCTTGATCATTCCTCTCTTCGTGGTAGCTTTCTTCTGATTTTTCAAGGTTGACCTAAAATCTAAATTTTGTAGGTTAGGACCTGCAACAGTTTTTGGTGACTGCTCGGATGCTATTTGTTGAGCTCTGATGGTGGGGGCACCTTCAATTCTGGTCAACTCGGCTGTAGTAGCCGCTATGGTCTCTTTTTGTTGACATGCAAATCCATAAAATTCAAAAATTTGGGTGAAATTTTTCTTTTCTACTTTAGTGAGTCTGATTTTTTCAAAATCAAACCCACTAAAGTGGGGGAAAAATGTAATATCGCAGAATTGCACCTAGGGGCAATTCCATATTTTCACATTTATTCCTAGCATTTATGACACCCTAAGACATTAATGACAAAATCCCATGGGTCAAAATTTCACGGTTCTAACCCCATGTGGACAAGTGACTGAGCAATAGAAGCCTAGCGACGCATTTTTTGAGAATATAGGTCTTGGACGAATGCGCGACACACACACGTTTGCACGGTGCACTAGCGTCCTGTCTATTTCCCGAGTTCAAAATGTGGAATCTAGAAGGTTAACCCTTGAGACACATGTCCTAGTGGTTACACTCTGAAAGTAATGGCTCTTTGCCGCCCTTACAAGCATAAAAACCTCTTTTTTCCCCTCATTTGAAGGTTGGAAGACTGGAAGAAATTACACTAACTCTCTTTCTATTTTGTGACAACTTTTGAGACTCCTCCTTTGATAGTAGTGCATTCACAGGTGGAGCCATGCCTGACTGAGGTCCCCCCAGTAGCAACAACTCTCAAGCAAGCACTCAGCAGTGCATTTGTGTGCTTTGAAGAGGGCTTTAGCCCATGGGTAACACTCTCTCTCTCTTCCTCTCTCAATTTCCTTTTACACGCATTTTTCTACTTTATCATGGTGTGGGTTCTACTCTTGAGCAGGTATTTCTTTCACCACATGCTTATCATGGTGCAGGTTTTACCCCCGAGCGGGTATTGATTTCACCACATGCTTTATTTACTGCTTTAGCATCCCTTTCCAACTTGGCTATCCATGGAGGTGGGAACACCTAAACGAGGTTTGACTGAGGCAGGCCCCTATATAGCCACCCAACAACTTTCTCCTCGGTCTTTTGTGTGCAGGTCATGAAAAGGAGCTTGGAGTGAAGATTCAAGTGTTTGGAAAAAAGGTAAGCTTTCTCCAAGCAACGTAATATTTTCTTTGATATTTGGTTTTTTGGTCAGTTAAGCAACCTCGTATGGATCATTCCTAGGTTTGTAAGTAGGATTTGTTTATGTCTGAAGTGCTCCTGAGTTATTTGTTGCTTAGGATGCCAATGTGCCTTTCGGATGGTAGTGCATCGCGTTGGCGTCCTAGAACTGTGTTGATGTCTTCTAGTCGAGAGATCCCTCTTCTGGGATAGGAATCTTTCAATTTGGATTTCTCAGGACCTTTGATTATTTTCTCCAAAGCGTAACTAGGTGTTAACCTTTTGCCATTTTTTTATTCTGAGGTGTATAAGGGCAGTTCATTCCTTGGTGATCTCTCGAGAAAGGAGAGACCAATGTGTAACAAATCCCTCTTATATCACAGATTTATTCAATTTAATAGGATGAAATGTTAGTGCAAGAGGGGGTGAATTAACCCTAATTAGGTCAATTAGATTAATAGATGAAAATGACATAATTAATTAAATAGCGATGCAAATATAATCAATTAAGTGAAAAGAGGATGGGTTTCAAGATGAAATGATGTTAGTATACCTAATTCAAGTGCATGATATCATTTAGATTTTTAAGTATCTACACCTATATAGAAAATTTGGAACCTCCAAAACATAATGCCTGGGTATTAGTACTTCTCAAATACCTAATAATCCACTTTACTACATTACAATGTTCTTTTCCTGAATTGTTCATATACCAACTCACAACTCCCACTACATGTGTAATATTTGGACTTGTACACACCATGACATACATTAAACTTCCAAATTTTGATAAGTATTGAACCTTAGACATGTATTCTATCTCCTCTTGTGTATTAGGACACATCTCCTTTAGTCAATTTGAAATGGTTGGGAAAAGTTGTACTAACTTATTTGGCATCTTGCATTTGAGATCTTTTGAACACCTTCTCTATGTACTCACTTTGAGACTTATGATTTTTCATGTCTCTTGTTATTCTCATACCAAGGGTTTCCTTTGCAACACCCAAATTCTTCATTACAAATGAATTGGATAATTTTCTTTTGATCTGATTTATTTCTTACATGTTAGACCTTGCAACAAGCATGCCATCTATATACAATAACAAGATAATATAGCTACCATTATTTGGTCTCTTGAAATAAACACAAGTCTAAATACCATATATTATAACCTTTTTTTGTCATAAACCTATCAAATTTTAAATATCACTATTGTGGAGCCATTTTTAGCCCATACAATCTCTTCTTCAACTTGCATACTAAATTATCCTTCCCTTTGACCTCATACCCGTATGACAACTATATATAAATCTCCTCCTCCAAATCTCCATGGAGAAAATCTATGTTTACATCTAATCGTTTAAGATGTAGATCCTCTACTACCACTAGACTTAAAATAGTTCTAATTTAATTTATTTTAACAAAAAGAGAAAATATTTCATCAAAATATTTACCATTTTTCTATGCAAAACCCTTTACAAGTAGTCTTTCCTTCTACCTCCTTTTTACTCGATGTTCTTCCTTCATCCTGGAAACCCATTTGTTTTGTAGTGATGTCTTACCTGTAGGAAAATTAACCAAGTCCCAAGTTTGGTTATGTACCAAAGAGTCCATCTCCTCTTTCATACCTTGCTCCTATATCTTTTTGGTTTCTACTTATATTGATTCTTCATAAATTTTTGGTTCACCATAATCATTCAACAATACACAATATAATAGAGGAGAGTATCATTCAAGGGGTCTACTTAAGCTAGTATATCTCCTTGCATGAGTTTGAGGTACTTTCTTTTGTTCTTGTTGTGGAACATTTTAATTTTTTGACACCTACAAAACTTCATTTTCTATGATTTCATCAAACTCTAAATATTATGTATTTTTCTTTTCCTATTTCTTTCCCTACAACTAATCTTTATACATGACCTTCTCATTGAATCTTACATCTCTACTCCTAAATTATTTTTTTATTTTCATATCCCATAATGAATTTACCAAAATCATTAACTCCATATCCAATAAAAGTACATTTCTTTGATTTTTCGTCAAGTTTTTTTCTATTTTCTTGTAGCGTTGTAAATTGCCACCCTTGAAAATTTCACCTTATGTTTGGTCTCCCCCTTAAATTATTGGACCTAATTGAGTATTTAATCTACTAAATTATGTATACTATGCCTCATTTTTGACAATTTCCAAGGAATTAGAAGTGAGAATCAATTGCATTTAACTAACACATTGCCCTCGACATTAATTGTCCTACAAAATAGGTCTAGGACATTCATGCCTTGGGTGTGAGTTTTCTCCTATTTTCCCTCCAAAATATTTCAATTTCAAGTATCTAAAGTCAACCATCGACATTTAATTTTTGGAAAATTGACTAAATACTTATAAATACCTAGTTATTGCATCATTTCAAATCCAATAAGGGCTATCTATGAAATCATTGGAGCAATTATTATCAAGAGCACAATTTAGCAAGTCAAGAGCAGCATTTTAGAGCTTTATTGTAGAAATTCAAGATCTTTTCATCATGCCCAATTCTGTGTGAGTTCATGTGTGTTAAGGTTATTATTATTTTGTGAAGGATAACACTTTTTTAGGTCTCCAAAGCATTCAATAATTCAAGTAAATCAAGCAAGCAATATCAAGACCTTGAGGTGATGTGCATGACTTCAGTCCTTCAAGGAAGCCTTTGAAGGGTGGTGAGTTGCAACACTTATGATTTCATCATTCTTTCTTATTTATTATCCATTTTATCATTGAAATTTTCCATTGTGGAAGTGGAAACACTTACACAGGGTTTGACTAAGGAGAGCCCCTAAAATGACCCAACATTTCTTCTCTTTGTGAATGTGCAGATCTCGGGTTTGAAGAGTATTGAAAGGAGTTTCAAGATAAATTATTCATTGTTGTATTTGATGACCTACACCTTGTCAACCCATGAAAACAAAGTTATAAAAATATCTGGCAATGTTGTGATAGATTTACAGGTAGGAATCCAAAGCTCAGATCTGAAATCACAGGACCTCAAAAATAGATTGAAAAAAGAATACAAGGAAACTCATGCCTTGGGTGCCTGTGTCCTCCATTTTTTGCCCCAAATTTGAACTATAGGTGCATAATGTCTTGGTCTACTCATTTCTATTGTTCAAATTTTTCTATGAAATTTTGTGTATTTTGTATTTACATCCAAATAGTAAATTACACTATTAACCTAGTTAGATTATTGCATTTCATCATTAGGAAATTCTCATATTTGGTTAATGGTTGGTTTACTCACCTATCAGGTTGTAATTCAATCTTGTACCTTATCCAGATCCATCAAACCCTCATTCCATCCATGTATTTCTAATCCATCACATCCCCCCTCTTTTCCTATCAATGAACATTTGGGAAAGGTATCAAACCTTAAGGTGAAAACTAAAATGTTTCCCTTTCCCATTAATTTCATTTTTATATCAATATGGAGAAATGCTTCACAACCAAAAATTTTCATAAATGAATAGTTTAAAATTTTACCTATCCATGCCTCATTTTGTATACCACCATCTAAGGAACTTGAAGGCCCTCTATTTATTAATTAAACAAGAGTATCCACAACATCTGCCCAAATTCTAAGGGAAATCCTACATGCAATTGTTATAAATTTGAAATGGATTGAATAACCCAAGGAAATTTTAAGATAAAATCAAATTTACATAAACTGGAAAACATAAGAATGCAAACTAGGACTCCAAGATACTATGTATTGTCAATATGATAAAATTGAAATTAAGAGCTTCCAAGTTGAATGAACAATGCAAAATATGCATTAAGGATGAAAATACAAGCTAGGTAATGAGTTTATATAGAACTAAGGAGAGGATGTAGGTGGCAAATCCAACCAATAGGAATCAACCACAAAAAGTGGATATGAACCACCAAAAGTGGAGATGACCACCAAAAGTTGAAAGTGTTCCACCCTTTAAGGAAGGAGACACCACACACTTATCTCCTAGTAATAAACTCACTTTATTACTCTAAGTAAGCTTAATAAAAGTGTAGAAAAAACCTAGAACTAAGGGAAAATAAATTAACCCACTAGGAAAATAAAAAACCTACACCAACACCTCCCCTTAAGCACAACTTAGGAGGATGTAAGAGATGATGGGTCCCAAAAAATGAGGCCATGTTAGGTACACATGTACATATCAAATTCCCCCCACAAATAGAGAGAGAACACCCCCCAAAATAGAGAGAGAAGAAGAGAAGGACTAAGTAGCCCCCCAAAGAGATCCAATAGTAGATGCTTGAAATTGGATGGAGAAGATAATCCATGATTTTAAAACAACATTCCTCCCCTTAGGAAGAAACACAACCAAAGGTGTATGCATGCTATCTCCCAAGTTTTGAAAGGAATATGTAGGAATACGGTGCAATATGTATGAAGTCTCTAAAGTTGGCTCAAGTATACCCATATTGATGCTAAAAATTGTCACAATCAAATCAAGCATTCTAGGCCACACTGTTTCAGATGACAAATCAAAATCTCCTAGAGACTAATGCAAAACACAATCCAAAGACAATGTGGTTTGAAAATAATTATGCAATGACTTTCATTAAAGAGGAGATACAACCCCTCAAATGTGTCCTCCAAATCTAAAGTATGTGTCTCCATAAACAAGTTTGAAATACCTATCAAGAGATCATCCCACAAAGTTGAATCAAGAAGACTATGGATGTTCTGTTGCAAGAATTTGTTGGAAAAATTCAAATAAGAAACACTAAACTTTGAAGTAGCAACAAATGCAAGGATAAAAGAGTGGTCCTCAAAGAGAAGATGTATGACCTCAATAGTGTCATCTAGATATGATATGAAGGACTCTACAAACAAACACGAGATGTCTGGTAGAAATTGGTCTCAATGGTCTGAATCTAGAAGACATAAATGATATTGTTGCAATGAAGCACTAGAGGGTCTTGAAGAAACATATCTAGAATTTGAAGCTACAACATTGATTTCAATATGATCACAACATGAGGATGAGAAGCAAGAGAATTATTTGTGTCATCTAAACATTCAAGACATGCACAATACTCAAGCAACTCTAAAGTAGCATCATCAAAGGGTATATTATCTACATCATCAAATGGAATGACACAATCTAAAGTAGGATCATTTGGGATGTGGATAATATTGATTGATCAGGATGGAATGAATAGCATGAGATTGAGTGAAATTTATGAAGGTTAGAAATGGATCAATATGATAGACCTTGAGCTTTTATTAGTGCACAAGTATCATCATACAACATTTTTATTTTGCAAATACGTTAAATACACCAAGGTATGGGAAGACCAAGCTGTGAAATGTTATCCCTTTCTGTGGATAGACACATTTTAAACAAGGAGTGTCATGACTCATACTAATGACAATTAGAACCTTGTTAGAATATGTGAGAGAGTAACCACCAAGCATGTTGATCTTGATGCAAGAAAGCATTATATGACCTTTAACTTGCATAGGATGTTTTTATTATACAAAATGGAACCCTAATCACACACAAGGAACTTAATTTCCCTAGACATATTAGCAAGACAAACCACAAATATAAATTAAAAGAAAAATTCATGATCCATCCTCGCTCCTCTAATCACTTATGGATATCCTCAAGTAGCATAGGAATCATGAGTAAAGATAAATTAGATAAAAGATATGTTTCACTAGACCAAACGACTCAATAGCCATTTAGATCTTCTTACCAAAGATGAGTGTGTTTTGATAGAATTGTGTCTGGATTTAGGAATGAAACACATCATATAAGATGCTTGGTATGGTTTCAAGGATGCAACAACCGATATAAGAAAAATGATAGATGATGATGATTAGGAAATGGATAAGTTAGTCTTGAAGGATAGCTTGATAGTTTGTATGTTGTTCATGATTTTTTAAGCTCAGTATTTTTTAGGATGTTTTGTTTGTGTATGATCAAAGCAACAACCTCAACAAGGGAATTTATTATGGAAAGGTGGATAGTTCTGGGTGTAAATCTTATTATGGGTTGTGGATTGACTTTATTATGAATTCTCATGAAAAGTGAGATTTTGTTACAGATGGTATACTATAAGTATCGTGACAAATGCATATGAAAGATACACACAAGAAAGCAAGAAAGCATGCACAAGGATACAAAGACAAACATGATATTGCCCCTAGTCAAGCTGAAAACAAATTGATTGGTGAGGATGATGATGATGATGACAACATTGTTGATATTGGAAGGATACATCCTGAAAACAATGTGAGGATTGGGAAAGGAATATCCCAATGACAATAATGTGACTAAAGGATCAAGGTTTACAACAAGGCTAGGAACAAAACCAAGGAATATTTTGTATGGATTAGGATTGTTGCATTTGGATGGACTAACCTTAGGACTAAATGGGATTATGGAGGGATGTCGGATAAGTGGATTGGAAGCTTAGGACCAATGACAAGGGGAAACCAATTCCTTTGATAGGTATGATAGGATAATGGACTTCTTTTGTAAAGGATAGGAGACATGAGGATTATTGGATGAATGATTTAGTATATGATATCCAAGGACTATATCGCATAGGAATAACTTTTTTCTCTAAGATATGGGTTCAATAATGCTATATAGGAAATGAATTGATGTTTTATGGTGCATGGAAAAATGATTGACATGTCAAGAGCTTTCCAAACCATGATTTAAGTTTGTGCCCCAATCCTTATCAAGATCAAGGTAGGTAGGGAAGAAAGATGGAAAGGGTACAAATTAGATAGAAATAAATGTCATGAGAAAGGTATGGATGATGAGACAACTTGCCCCCAAGTGTAATGGTCCACATAGATAATTTATCTTATGCATGACACCTATTTGCTAGGTTTTCATCGTGGTACCTATCCAAAGTGCCATAAGAATGGTTTTCACTATTGGATGAATTATTTATTTTTACTATTTTTTTTTATATTTTTCAAATTTTTTGATTTTGTTTGTTTTTTTGTCACAAAAGATGCTTGTTTGTCAGGTTTTCATCAAGGTGATGATTTTTCACTTTTTTTTATTATTTTCTTAATTTTTGTTTTTTTGGTATATTCTAGATGTCCTTGATGTTTTAGATGATCACTGATTTTATAAATTCTATAATGGTGTTGTTGTAGAGGGTGGTTCCATGATATGCCAATAGTGACATTTATGGAGTAGTTTCATTTTTATGATCATGGTACTTGCATACAACTGATGGATGTCATTGTGATCCTTTCTAATCCTAGGGTTGGGCTTATCAAAATACCCACATCATGATAGAGTGTCATGAGAATCCTATGATAAAGTATTTTTGCCACAATGTGATGGATTTGTTATGTAGGATTTTTGGACTTCAAGTGAGATGTTGGATGATGATGGGTAATGGTAGATGTGGATGAATTATTTGGAAGCTTGGATGTAGCGACTCTTATTTTCCAAACTTGGGGTGATGGATTACTTTTATACTTTGGATTGGGATGTGTTTGGAACCACCACTTTATATGCATTGAATAATGACCATTTTGAAGGAGGTGGACATTTTTTATATGTGGGAGACCTCTTTTCTTGTGGCTCCAGATTTTTCTTGACTATTAGATTTGGACTCTTTTCTTTACTTGATCCATTTTTCTTTGGGCTCCATTTTAACTTCATTTGTCCACTTGGTTTTTTGTTTCATTCAATGGCCTTTGAAATTTGATTTTGGACTTTATTTTTGTAAGAATTTTCTTTTTGTTGGTTCCAATTAATGGGTTTAATTAATTGGGAATGATGGTTTATGGTGTGGATGGAAGGAATGTTGGCAACAACCTTATGGTAAGGACTACTCATGGCCCCTATTTTGATGTTTGTATCATATAAAGTTTCCCCCAATATCGTGGAGGTGTCACTAACATCATTTAATTTTCTGATTGAAGAATAACCAAGACCTTAATGTTGAGGATTTTCATGAAACTATACTGGTTCTAGAATGCATTGTTTATATAGGCCTAATCCTCTTCCTTGATACTACATGATTTGACATATTCTATTTGTGATGGGATATTTTCTCTTTTGGAATCAAGATGCTAGCCCATCATTGTGTAGTTGGAAACCATTAATATTTGGTATTTTCTCATCTACAAGAAAACCTAATTTGACAAAAGTAGATTATCCTAGTTGATGGGATATTAAAGCTTTCTCCTTTGTCATGCTTGTTTCTCCCTGCAAATTTGGTATATTTATTTGATCCATGGTATATTTTGTATCTTCTTGTCTGATTTGATCTGTAGTAGCTTCTTTATGTTCTTCTTTGATTCTATCCATGTCATTTACTTGATTATCTATGAGTCCAAGGCAGGCAAGTGTCTCATCTTGGGAAATGGAGGTGGTTAGAGTTTGCATAGGATCAAGCTCAAGTTTTTTTTTATCATGGATTCCATGTAGGTGGATGAGGGGATCATTTTGGATTTCTTAATCAATGGTAGGTTCTTGACCAAATATAGGCTCATCTTGGATGTCATGATTATAAATGTGTTGGTGTTTCAATTAGCACCTTTGGAGTGCTTATTGGAAACAGTCGGCTATTGCAAGTTTGTAGTTTTTGCTTCTTCAAATTGGGAGGGGAAGATCCCTCCTGTTGCTGATTTTTATGTAAAAAGAGAATAAAGTATTAAACTATTATCCTATATTTTTTTACTCAGTAGTAGGACACAAGGGTGCATAAACACAATGCACAACTAAGCTTTTCTCTAGTTTATGCAGATCTTAACTACAACTAAACTAGCTTTTAATCTATCTTATTTCCTCAAGATTAACAAAGCATGAGAGCATAGGAGTGGGAAAGGATGGTTCAATCACTTGGATGAATTAGTCTCCTAGGACACATCCAAAGGCTATAATCTCCCAGATATGTAATGAAATAAAACCCACACAAGTAATCCAGATGGTAGCTTATATCTTAGGATTCCTAAGGAGGTCTAAGACCTTTCTGAGGTGTAGGTTGAAAAGTGAACTACTAGAAACAACAAAGGGATGATAATTTAACTTTCTAAATGCCCAAGGAGACCCAAGGCCTTTTCGAGGTGTAGATTGAAAATGGATTATGGCTAACAACACACAATGATAAAACTTTGAGACTTTTGGATCAAAGGAATGGTAACTCTCTTGATTTATTATTTCAATATTCCACCAAAAGATACATGTCGGGACAAAAAATTGTGTCAAAGAAACAATGACACATGAGGCGATCAAACCAAGAACACATGAACAAAAATTGGACACACCTATCTGAATAGAAAGAGCACAAGCTATACTTGGTGCTTAACTATAACAAATATGATCCGAGAACATATATTAAGCGAACAATATGAAGGAAAAATTGCTCAATGTTTTGCTGCCATGAAGTAAAGTTACAAAATAATGAGCCCAAGGCTCTTATTTATAGAACTCAAAGGAGTAGGAAACCCTAAAATCTCCTTGAGTTAACAAACAATTATTTCCAATTAGCAAGATTTATTCCTATTTCTAAAAGTAGGTAAACAATCAGTTAATTGGAAAACTACTTCAGTTAATTGAAACTAAACAAAGAGTCAACTGGAAAACTACTTCAGTTGACTGAAACTAAAATAAAGGTGAAATTTATTACAAAAGTGTGTCTCCAAAATAAACATCCACATTTACTGGAGATCTGAGATCCACAAATCATGGAAGTCAATTAGACATCCTTAATTAGTGGGATCTGACAATGCATGATCTGTGGGACCCGGAGTTAACTTGGAAAGGGGCATCAAGTTAACTCTAGTCATGATTATTGTCAATCTAGAGGGTAGGATGTCCTTCTTGGGTTGATTTACACCTCATCATCACTGGTCAACAATGCCTCTATCCAGTCATTGACCTCCTCAACCTTTGGGCAATTAATGCTTTGCAAGATGATGACATGGCATTTTAGCATTTCTTCACCTGTCATGAGCTACTAGTGATAGTCTATGCACTTGGCAGTCACGTCATCTAGCTTGGTAGACATGGCTGCCACTTTGGTCAACTTGCAACCATCAGGATCATCGAGAAATGTGATATGGATGGTATCCTGGAATTGTTTATGTATTGTGCCAAGCTCAATGTCGGCACCTCCCTCATGTTGATAACAACAAGGGATGGATATTACCAACATTCTTACGAAAATGATAATTCCTGCCACAATATGTCGATAATCTATTAGCTCCATAGAATTGGCATCATAGGCTTTCACCTTGTATTCCATTTGTTCCTTCCAAGCAAAGATATGTTGCTTATTCTCTATGGTGGTAACTGATTGGTATGCCACTTGTAAATCTAAGATTGTGTCTTCATCCCCTGGCCTCTTTTTCTATCTCTAGCTCTGATTGTTGGATGTTTGCATGGATTCCATGTGCTATATCCCTCAACTGGTACAACTTTGTCAATATGCACCATCCTCTGACAACAAATTCCTCCACTTGATTTCTCAAGTGTTTTCCATAAGAAATCAACTGATGATGGTTTCACTCCATAGGGAGGTCTCGCAATTCTTGTGGAAAAGTTGAGACATTGGGGTACCATGCATTAGGCTAGAAATGTACATCCTCAATTGCTAATTTTCAGCCTTTAAGGCTGTTTTTTCTTTTCCATCCTTAGCCATTCTCTCTTGGACGCTCACTGAGGAAAATCTAAGAAGATCTACCTCCACCTAATGGGTGGTCTTTCTAAGGTTGGCCTTCGATAATGTGAAGTCCTCAACCTCTACCTCATGTATTTTTTTTTCCTTAGGTGGGGCAATAGTCTCTATGATGAACTCATTATATTTCTTTCCTACATGTACTTGCTTCTTCAATTTTTTTTCTGGCATGTCTTGAGGGACATGGTCAAACTTTGTGTAGTAAATTTGGTAGGATGGTCTTTCCCTCTTCCTTCCAAGGAGACCCTCAAGCCAAATAGAATTTTGGCTAGACTTGCTGGAAGGAGGAATGTTAGGCCCTTGAATGCCTAATGAATGAGACTGTGTTGTAGTGATGTCTCACGGTGGAGAGTCCAAGTTGATGGGGACTTGTGACTACTGTGATGGTGGTGAAGTAGGCGGCTCTGTCTCTATCACAAGCACCATATCTATTGATGTTGCTTCCATCATGGGTTCTATATTTGTAGTGATTATCTCAATCATTGGCTCGGTTACATCAGTTTCTACTATCTCAGGAATCTTTGTGGTTGTCTCCACATATAACTCATGTGCTCTTCCCCTCATGTGTCCTGACATCTACATCCCTTTGGGAGGATTGCTCCACTACTTCTATCTAGGCTTCTTCCTTGAAGTGGAAGGTAGTGAAGATCGAATCGGTGGCAGCTCTATTCGGGGAAGTACTACCTTCTTTGTCTTCTTGTTGTCTAGGTAGAGTTTCTTGTTTTTAACAACTCTTCTCGTTCTCTCCTCTATAGATGTTTTTTCTTACGTATACCAATCCAATATCCCAAGTGGTTATGAGTCCACATGATCCAAAAAGAATGAGGGGAGAATGACTTCCCCTTCAACATTAGATAGGCCCTCAATGTCTTCTGACATAAATTCGGCAATTTGTGAGAGCCTAAACTAGCTATAGTTCCTTCTTCATACCTCAAACTCATCATCACAATTGACCCAGTAATCTTCCATAGAAGATTTGTTTGATGAGAATTTCTCAAGATGCGTTGCATAAAGGCCTCTTGGATCATACAACCTTCTCTCAATGAGGTATTTGAGATTGAGTCTTACCGTCTCTTAGTAAATCAATTTGGTATTAGTCATTGTTTTACATCTATAAAGTTCCATTTGGATGCAAAAGTTCACAATTGGCTTCTTCTTAAGGCATAGGTGAGTGTGAACTTCAGCCAACTGACGTAGGAATTCCATGATAACTACCCTATCTGAAGGGTAGTGTGGCATCATGGGGGGGTGACCATAGTATACATACACACATATGTAGGTGAAGGTGGGGAATTGGATAAACCAGTCCACCCAGTCCACCATTGCCTCCTTGGATACTGGTCATATACGTACATGTATTTCATGGTCGAGGTCTCATACGGTGTGCATAATGAGGTCACTTATCCACTTAAAGGGTCATTCTTCTTGTGTAAACTCAAGATGCAGAAAGTATTCATGGACCTTCAACACACCTAAGGTCCCCATAGTGTTTAGTGTCCTAAATTTGCCTTAGAAGGCAATCAGGTATACTAGATAGGAACACATGTGGAACCTATGTGCCTCTAGAAACCCGATAATCTGTTGGTAGAGTATGTCACTAATCAGGGTGGCCCAGTCGTAATGTTCTCTACTGCTGATAATCTTGGAAATGATGTAGAACATCCACAATTGAAATTGATTTCCCTCTTCTTGTCTAGTGATCTTGTTGAGTAGAGTGAGCAACACTGCATACTCATCTTGAAATTCTCCTCGTCGAACCAATTTGAGCAAGTTGGCCTTTTTCACCTTTAACCATTATTTTTCCATTTTTCAGCAAACACCTATCCTTTGATGCTTTGAATTCCTCTTCACATTCTTTCACTGATATGACCACATTGAATGGGCATGGTGGAATAGCAAAACATTTTTCAATGTCCTTTGGTTTCAGGCTATAGATCACCCTCCCATCCACTGATCGGATTTCTCTCGTGGTAGGATTTTAATGCTTAATGCAAGTGATTGCAAGCTCCATATTATGTAATGTGATAGGGATTGATGCAGCCTAAAGCAACCTAGATTCTTCTATGTTTTGTAGTGTGATTTGATTCGTTCCCTCCAAATCTTTTGAATCAACCACTGAGTTCATCTAATGCAAGTCTGTGTCAATTATTTTTAGGAAATCATGATACAAGGCCATTTTTCTCTTGTATTGTACCTGGGAGTACTGCATCCTGAAAAACTTAAAGATCAACTGTGCACACGACCCTATTCTGACAATTTTTAAAAACCCCATAAAATAACGCATGTCGAGAAGTATTTTTCTAAAAAAAATTGGCAAATGGGTTTTGTTTGTGCTTCAATGCTGAAAAAACCCAATTCCTTAGATATTTGATTTTGAGACTTTTTAAAAAAAAACCCTAAAAATAGAGGCAACAAGTTTGTTGTTTATGGAAAATTTGAAGAGATGGGTTTTATTAGAAAATTATGTTGATCATACCTAGTTGGTCAAATCTGTGGTAGCCTATTGTTTCTGTGACATGCAAGAAATTTAAGACAGAAGTGAGGAAATAGATAAGAAGAAGATTGGAAGTTATTGGTTTCCTTTTTGGAAAAATCAGCCTCTAGATTCAACCCTTGAGAAATTATGCTTTTATACCACTAATCTTCAAAAAATAACGAAGAACAGTTCAAAACCTTTGTCAGATCTTGAAAACACACGTTAGAGAGAAAATTGTCATTTTGATCTTCAACCTGCAAAATAAATAATGAAATGGGATGCCTAGAGTTGGTTTGTAATGATTCAAGCCTGAATCCTTCAAGTTTGGGTGGCAACTCATGATTGATGCCTGATTTAGCCTGATCTAGAGTTCTAAAAGTTGATTTCCACTAATTGTCGGATGATTGAGCCAAGTTTTCCTCCAAAATATCTTAACTCAAGTCAACAAATTCATCTTTGACCTTTTAGGCATCCTTTTTGAGTTTGAACACTTTTTTCCATTATTTTTCAGGTTGAAGTACCTTTGTTCGATCTTTTCTCCCGGTCGTTCAGTGAATCTTTAGAAGTTGCTGATGGATTCATTGTTGAGATGGAACTACCCTGAAGAGGTATGCTTGGGAACTATCAATTCAAAAACTTGAGTTTGAGCCTATAAATTCAAGGGTGCCTTTCTTCACTAGGGCCACTTTCAGCCATAACTCAGTCAAATTTTCATGACTGTTCTTCATTTTCACCATTTAGACCCTCCGTGCTTCGATCTGATATCACCATTGATTGGAAAGTCTAATGATCTTGCTTGATGATGCATTGGACAACTAGTTCAGTCTTGGAAAGGATGACAGGTTTCTCAACTCCTGAAGGTTTTTTTAGGTCCTTCAAATCTAAGGGTGCCCCTAGCTAGCAAGGGCACCTTTGACTTATCATTTTTCATGTTGTAAACTGCCTCAGTTTGATCTTCATCATCATATGACTAATTTTTTGAATGTCTTCACTGACAGTTTCATTGTCAAGATCGATCAAAATGGTGAAGGTCATCTTGGAGGTCACCAAGCAAATAGACTACATTTGCATGCCCAAAAGACTGGGTGCCTTTCCTCATCAAGGGCGCTTTTCCTTGTTAGCCAATTTTCCATGTTCTTCATTAAATCCTCACCTTTAGAATTTTCTGCTTGATCTCAACCTCTGACTATTTGACAGGTCCTATCAACATGCTATCAAATTGATCATGAAGCTGGGAGAGAGTTGAACAAATGCCTTATATAAAGTAGTTGTTGATAACTTCATCAGGTGTCTCAAAAAAAAGGGTGCCCCTGGCCAGCAGGGGCACTTTTTCCTTGAGCCTCACTAATTTATCTTCCATTTTGCATGTTCTTTCTTGCAACATCTCTATACTTTGTTTGACATTTTTTGGTGATCTCTGAATCAAATGGCCTCGCTTGACAATGCGTTGAAAAGCCAACAGGAACATGAAGAAGATGATTGCTTCAGATAAATCTGATGACTGCATTTGGCCTTTGAGATCAAAGGACACCTTTCTTCAATAGGGGTGCTTTTTACCTTTGACTGCATTTCCTCCTTGGTAGCAAGGCGTGGTTTTCCCAGAGTTAGCCAAATTTTGGCATTTTTTAGTTTTGAAAATCTCCTTCATCAAACAACATATTTTTGATCCTTTTCTACCATGGTTTCTTCATTGAAGCTTTTGAAGCTTAGCTTTCAGCACCTGGTATTGGCCAATCTTCCATTAATGGTTGTGGAGCTCCTAACTTTGTTCTTGAAAAATGAAAATAGATCCACCAAAGTAAAACCTACTTTTTGATGATTTTGACTTGACTAGTGTGATCGTGAAGTCAATTAATCCTATCAAAATCATTTTCAATCATTTTCAGGAAGGTCCTATTTTAAGGGGTTTCCCTAAAAATAGGGGCACAAAACCCTAATTTTCAAATTTTTAGAATTTTACACATGTTCCTTGACAGAAACCCACAAAAACCTCATGTTTGGTTTGACCTAAAATAGACTTTTGATGGCATTTCTACATGATTTAGCTCAATTTTTGTAGAATGTCAAAAATTTATTTTGGGTACAACATTAGGCTCCCTCTAGTGACCATGTCGGATACCTATGGAATAGGAGAATCAAGAATCTCTAGTTTCACATACCAATACTCTTCTCAGTTGGGCAATGGAGTCAGGACTAATTTCCAAATACACTTAACAATTGGAGTTCACCTATTTATTGGGGCTCACCTATTATTCACCTACAATAAGACTACCTAAGAAATCACCTAAAACATGACGATACTTTACTAAATGGGGAAACACATAACAACATAACATTCAAGCAAAGAAAAATTATTTACAAATGAACTCACCCAATCCCCAAAGGGATGAAATGTTTCAAATACTTCTTGTTGTAGGGAAGTGGGAAGAGCCTTCCATCTGAATGTGAGAGAATGTAGTAATTCTCTCCCATAATATCATGGATCAGGAATGACCCTAGCCAAAGGAAGTCAAATTTACTGTGCATTCCCTTTGGTTTGTGTCTCTTGTCGCATAACAAGATCTTGTCTCCAATCTCAAAGTCTCATTTTTGAGTCTTCTTGTTGAATATCTTCTTCACCCGCTCTTGATGTTGAGTGATTTTATCAACTATCTCCACCCGTTCTTCTTGAAGTTTCATTAGGCACAAGATGCTTTCTCAATGGGATCTCTAAATTCCTCATCTTCTATTGTGGATGCTAGCTGCAAGGCGGACAACTCTAGAGTGATAGGCAATACAACTTCTGTTCCATATAGGATAGTGAAGGGTGAAGTGATGATATCTCTCTTGGGTGTGATCCTATCAGCCCAAAGAGCGTCGTACAACTTTTTGTGCCAAGCTTGTTGATTGGAATCAATCATCTTGCACACAATCATGACTATGTTCTTATTAGACGGCTCAACTTGTTTTTTGGCTTGTGGATAGTAATCTGAAGAGCAGGATAATGTGATGTCGTAGTCAAAATAGAATTCTACTAACTCCTCTGATGAGAAGCTTGTAGCATTTTCAGTCACGATCTTTCTTGGTACTCCGAAGCATGTAATGATGTTCTCTTTAAGGAAGTTACACACTACTTCAGAAGTATCTTGCTTTCTAGGGATCACCTCAACCCATTTAGTAAATAAAGTCTTGTACCTAGTTATTTCATTACTAGGGGACTTATTTACGCATTTTAAGTTTACTTAGGTCTTAGGAAGGAATCTTTCTAGAAGGTGTTAGTTTTCATTAGTTGTTATCTTCTCTTTTGACAACTACTACATGTGAACCTAGGTAAGTGTGATTAGTTGTCTCATGTATTAATCATATGACATCTTGTATCTCACCTTGTCTATATAACCAAGGGGTCTCTCTCATTGTAATCAATCAACATCATATCATTGAATCATATTGATAGGAATATAGTTTATTCTTGTCACATTCTATTCTCTCTCTTTTGTGCTTTCCATTTTGTCTCAAAATCTTGGCAGGCATAGCCAATTCTAACAGTCACGATCTTTCTTGGTACTCTAAAGTGTGTAGTGATGTTCTCTTTGAGGAAGTTACACACTACTTGAAAAGTAGCTTGCTTTATAGGGATCGCCTCAACCCATTTAGTGAAGTAATATATCACCGTAAGGACATAGACATGTCCCTTACTAGAATGTGGGTCGATGGGCCCTACGAAGTCTATGCCCCATTGCTGAAATGGAGCATCTATCACCACTGGCCTTAGTGGAAGGGTTGCCAACTTGAGTTTTCCAATAAATTTTTGGCACAATGTGCATTTGTGCACCCAGTCATATGCGTTGTAGAACAAAGTTGGCCAAAAGAACAATGCTCATAGGATTTTGAACGTAGTGACCCTTGATGAGAAGTGGCCACCACATGCTTGGTTGTGAAATGCTTCCAACAACTGCCATTGTTGGTCCTTACTTATGCATAGTAAGAATGTTCCATCAAGCCCACACTTGTATAGAACATTTCCTCTAAGCACATAGCTTTGTGGTTGTAGTTTTAGAGTTTTTCTCTGTTGTTTACCCAAGTGTGTTGGGAATTCCCCATAGGTCAAAAAGTACCACAAGTCTATGTACCATTCTTGAGAATATTCAACTAGTAAGACCATTGGAAGGTCTTCTTCAATTTCCATTCCTAGGACACCATCAACAACTTGGTGCTTTAGATCACCATCTTCTGCCATGAGTTGACATCGACCTCTCTTGTAGATGAGCTTGGTAGGCTTGATATCCAAGTTGTATTCCTAGACTCTTGCAATCCAATTGCCTCTTTTGGTGCCCATGTCCTGTTGAGTAAGGACACTCTTGACCGTAAGGTTTGTAATGCATATAATGGTGTGGGAGTTTGGGATGTAGAATCTAAAATTCTTGACTTCCTTCACAACTGTATATGCATTTTTCTCCATCTACGAGTATCAAAACTCGCTATCCTTGAAGCTACTACTCATGAAAGCAATTGGTGATTCAATTTGCTCATTCATCTTCTTCGTTAGTATGGTGGAGAGAGTGTATTTCAATGTGTAATAATAAAGGATGAACTCTTTATCAAAGTTGGGTCAAACCAACACTGGCGTTTTACTAATGGCTTCCTTTATTTTCTCAAACTCCTTCCTTCCTTCTTCGGTTTATTTGAACGCGAACATATTCTTCATCATTGTTGAGATATCTTTGGTCAGCTCTGAGAAGTTGAGTACAAATATTCATATGAACTTAACCTTGCCGAAGGAGTGTACCCCAGTTTTGTTTGTAAGGAGAGTCAAGTCCTTGATTGCATCAACCTGATTAGGGTCTATCAGAGTCCCTTCCTTGGAGATGATGTGGCCTAGAAATTTTCCTTCTATTACCGCAAAGATGGACTTCTTCAGATTCAATGATATGTGGTGATACCTACACCTCTCGAACATTTTCCTAAGTGTTGAAAATGATCTTGTTGCTTCTTTGAGAATGCGGTAAAGTCATCAAGATAGACGATGATCAATTTGTCCTTTAAGTCACCAAACACCAAATCCATGGCTAGCTGAAAAGTAGCACCAGCGTTGATGAGGTCGAAAGGCATCCTCTCATAGGCAAGTGTTCCCCAAGGGGTGGTGAACACCGCTTTGAGTTGATCTTCTTCAGCCACCATAATCTGGTTGTATCCGAAAAAGTCGTCAAGTAATGACAACATCTCTGACCCAGTTACCATCTGTAATGTATGCTCCATAATTGGCAAAGGATAATTATCCTTTAGTGATGACTAGATCAGATTCTTGAAATCTACACAAATACAAACTTCTTCATTCTTCTTGTGCACAGGAACTATGTTAGACACCCAGGTAGAATAGTGGATCAGAATATGATATTTGTGTCCACCATCTTTTTTACCTATGCGTAGATGTGTCTTGGAAACGTAGGTTGTAGTGCCTTTGCTTCTGCAACTTGAAGGGTTTCACAACATACTTGAGTGGAATTGTATGAGACAGTTCCTTTGGCTTGAATTCTTTCAAATATTCATACAACTATGCAAAGATGTCTCAATATTGCTTGAATAGTTAGATGAAGTTGTTGCTTTCCTCTATAGTGCAACATTTTCCTAAGTTGACAAGCTGAGGCTTATCTTCTATACCAATGTTGACTTGATGGTAATCAACTGATGTCTTGTTGGTCGAATTCCTTTGATCTTGGACATGTCTGTCATGTCTATCAAATATAGCTTCTAAGGATACTAAACCCTTGGGGATATGGTTTCCCTTTAATTGTATGATGCCTGATTTCATTGCTTCAGAATCTTCTGCTATAGATTCTTTGAAGGGAGAAGCACTACCTTCAAAGAACAAGTCTTTGTAGTCATTCGCTATGTAGAGGAATTCTTCAATGTGATCATCATCATTGAATACTTTCTAGTTATCGCAATTTTCAAGGATAGCTGGTCTATACACAATCTCAATAGAAAAGAAATTCTGACAAAAGTTAGAATGTGGCATGAAAAGAGGTGTTGATACTGCAAGGGCATCTGCTCTACTATTGTGTTCCAGCAGGATGAACTTGATGCTGAACGCTTTGAACCAGTTGATTGCATTCCACACCCTTAGTCTGTAAGATCGAAGGAAACTTTTCTTCAATTGGTAATGATCTTTGATTTGTTGCACGATTAGTTTTGCGTTGTCTTCGACTTGGAGGAATTTTATACCCATATCCCTTGCATTTTTGAGGCATAATAGAAGTGCCTTGTATTCCGTAGTATTGTTTGTGTTATCAAACTACAAGCGATAATAAAATGGGTACAACTTTCCTTTGGGAGAAGTGATGACTACTCTTGCTCCTGAGCCTGTTGTTGACCAACTTCCATCAAATTGCATTGTCCACATTTTTGAATCTTCATTCAATGTTTGTGTGGAATGTGCAAAAAAATTCTCTTGTTCTATTACTTCAGACAACATGGCATATGTTTCAGGACCCATGTGTTGATATAACACTTGAGCTTGGGGGTCCTAAGATTTTACCACTGTGAATCTCGACTTAGCCTCTGGTTCCAACTTGAAGCTACCTTTCTTTAATGGGATTGTCGTGTATGACCAATCCAGTTGAATCTTGCCTTCGATATCCTTGTAGAAGATTCTACCTAGGAGCATCCCATAACTGATTGGAATATCAGCTACAAGGATGGTCATCATGATCTTCTTCGTTGGGTAGGACGCTAATCTTACTTGAGCATCCTTCAGTTGACCTACCAATGGCACCAGTTTTGACTCAAGTGAATAACACTTATCATGAGTTTTAGTGCATGATAGCCCCAATGAGTTCATGATCTATAAAGGCGTGACATTGTCTAATGTCCCTAAGTCAATTATGCAGTTGTTGAGTTTGTACCCTCCCATATACAAAGATTTGTAGAAGGGTTTTGGTTTTTCTCCTACTGGTACAAAAGATTCTAGTAATGTGGGCTGAATTACAACTGACTTCTGTACTACCTTGAGAATCTGATCTAGTTGATTGGGATGGTCCTGAAGATACTCCATCTATGAGATCTGTACCTTCATCCTCATCATAGATGTCACAATGTCAAAATTCAGTTAAGGGAGATCTTGAGTATTTGATGTGATGTTCTTATGTGTAGACTTGTGATTAGAAGTGGGAGCTTCTTTTCTCTTTTCATTTGAATTTTGTCTTTCCTCTTCTTCTTTCTGTGCTTTGAAGTGTTGGGAATGTGTGAACATAGTTGTCAAGATATTCTCATGGTTGACATCTAGAGAGTATTGATGGTAGTCTTCTTCTTCTTGATTTTTGGGTTCTTTGTGAAAGTATCCCATTGCGGAGTCACCATCAAAGTTTTCCATCTGTGGTGAGACAGTGTTCGCATTTGAAGGGATGAAACTTGGGCTTTGAGCTTGATCTCTAGCATATCCCATGATCTGATTCATCCTTTGATTCTTAGGGAATGTGGATCCAATGTGTTCATTTTAATCATGGAAATAACAGAACATATTAGACTTTTCAACCTCTACCTATCTTGGCGGAGGTCCTGAAAATCTAGGCTTGAAGTTCTTGAAAGGCTGGAAATTATTCCTCTTCGGCTGATACGACTATTGAGGTTGGTACTGCTGCTGAGGTTGGTTCTATTGTTGTTGTTGATACAGTGGTGGTGTGGGAAATGCTTGCTGCCCTTGGTTGGGTGATTGTCTTTTGAGGATAATCACCTCATTTGCTACCTTTTGTAGTAGTGGATTTGTTGATGCTTGGACCAGTGGTCTGATAGCATCATTCTTCATCTTTCTCTTGGTGATCATGTGATCCTCAAGCTCGATAGCTTTTTATTTTACAACTAGCATGTCTTCTTCATGGCTTCCTTTCATGAAAAAGGCTATCTCTAAGGGAAGGGCATTGATGAAACTACTCATTAGAATCTCGCCTAATGGATTGAGTGTGTGAGAAAGATGTGTAACAAGGCAGTTAAACCTCACTACGAACTCCCTCATCAGTTTTGTGGGCTACATCTTAGAGTAAGATAACCAGGAAAACAATTGATGGTTGTCTTCAGCAAGTTTGAACCTTGCCAAGAGCTTCTCACTCATGTCCTCGTAACATGTGATGATACCAGGTTGTAATTAATTGAACCAATTGGTAGTCTTCACCTAAAGACTTTCAACAAAGAGTTGAATGACAATATCTTCTTGTGGTATGGACAAAACAGAACAAGCTGCTGTGAACGTTGAAATATGCTCATCAGGGTGTCGAGCCTCGTCACTGTAGAATCTTGGGAAGTGCTTCAGTGATCCTTTGGGAAGTTCATGGTGTCCTTGTAGGGCCAATGGACCTATGTCATTACCCCATGGCAATGGGGTAGGATGTCTTACATTTCTTGCATTTCGACCATTGTTGAATAGATTGTTGCCATTGTTGTTATTGTCATTGTCATTGTTGTTGTTACCATTGTCGTTATTACCATTGTTTCCATTATTGATGTTAACGTTGTTGGCCATTGCTTGAGCAGGAGTTTCTTGTTGTGGTTCTTCTAGAAACTGTTCTCGAACCCCTTGGTAGATTTTCTCTATGTTAGATGCTTCTCTGACTTCTTGAAAAAGAGGATTGGTCCTCCTCATATATACTCGGTGAGCCAGGATGCTTATTTCCATGCAGGAGGTGGTAATACTGGCCTCTCAACTGCAAGATCAACCTTTCTTTCTTCCTCATCCAAAGTAATGGTTGCAACTCTCCACTGAGCAGGTGATGTATTCTTTTCAAAGATGAAGATGTGCAAACTGTTGATGATGTCTGATTGCTCTCCTTCAATGTAAGTAAATCTGGTTGGAGAGTTGTTGGAGCAAGATCAAATTATTCTACTGAGGCCCAAGGATGCTAGATAGTCATTCTCGTGACATAAAAGCGTTAGCTTTTTCTTGAATTTTTGTGCCTTGTTGCCCCACAGTGGGCACCGAAAAATAATTAGCACCTCTGGAGTGCTTATTGGAAATGGTTAGCTATTGCAAGTTTGTAGTGTTTCTTCTTCAAATTGGGAGGGGAAGATCCCTCTTGTTGTTGATTTTTGCGTAAAAAGAGAATAAAGTAAAATACTATCCTATCTTTTTTTACTCAGCAGTAGGACACAAGGGTGCATAAACTCAATGTGTCATAGCTAAGATTTTCTCTAGTTTCTATAGATCTTAACTATAACTAAACTAGCTTTTAATCTATCCTATTTCCTCAAGATTAACAAAGCATGAGGGCATAGGATCGGGAATGGATGGTTTGATCACTTGGACAAATTAGTCTCCCAGGATGCATCCAAAGGCTTTGAACTCCCAAATTTGTACTAAAATAAAACCCACTCAAGTAATCCAGATGGTAGCTTATAGCTCAGGATTTCCAAGGGGGTCCAAGACCTTTTCGAGGTGTAGGCTGAAAAGTAAACTACTAGAAACAACAAAGGGATGATAATATAACTTTCTAAATTCCCAAGGAGGCCCAAGGCCTTTCCAAGGTGTAGATTGAAAAAAAATCATTGATAACAACACACAATGATAAAACTTTGAGACTTTTGGATCAAATAAAGGCATGGTAACTCTCCTGATTTATTATCTATATATTCCACCAAAAGATACATGTTGGGACAACAACTTGTGTCGAAGAAACAATGACACATGAGGCGATCAAACCAAGAACACATGAACAAAGATTGGACACACCTATCTGAATAGAGAGAGCACAAGTTGTACTTTGTGCTTAACTATAACAAATATAATCCAAGAACATATACTAAGCGAATAATATGAAGGAAAAATTGCTCAGCGTTTTGTTGTCGTGAAGTAAAGTTACAAAATAATGAGCCCAAGGATCTTATTTATAGAAATCAAAGGAGTAGGCAACCCTAAAATATCCTTGAGTTAACAAACAATTATTGCCAATTAGCAAGATTTATTCCTATGTCTAAAAGTAGGTGAGCAAACAGTTAATTGGAAAACTACTTCAGTTAACTGAAACTAAACTAAGAGTCAACTGGAAAACTAATTCAATTGAATAAAACTAAACTAAAGTTGAACTTTATTACAAAAGTGTGTCTCGAAAATAGAAATCCATATTTAGTGGAGATCTGATATCCACGAATCATTGAATTCAATTGGGCATCCTTAATTAGTGGGATATGATAATGCATGATCTGTGGGACCCAGAGTTAACTTGAAAAGGGGCATCAAGTTAACTCCAGTCACAATTAATGTCATTTTGGAGGGTAGCACGTCCTTCTTGTGGTTCTTTACACCTCATCAACACTGATCAATAGTGCCTCTATCCAGTCATTGACCTCCTCAGCCTCTGGGCAATTAATGCTATGTAATATGATGATGTGGAATTTTAGCATTTCTTCACCTATCATGAGTTGTTGTTGATAGTCTATGCACTAATTAGTAGTTGTGTTATCTACCTTGTTAGACATGGCTGCCACTTTGGTCAACCTGAAACCATCAGGATCATTAAGGAATGTGCTATGGATGGTATCCTAGAATTTTTTATGTATCGTGCCTAGCTCAATGTAGGCACCTCCCTCATGTTGATATCAGATTGGGATGGATATTACCAATGTTCTTATGAAGTTGATAATACCTGCCACAATATGTCGGTACTCTATCAACTCCAAAGAATTGGCATCATAGGCTTTCACCTTGTATTCCATTTGTTCCTTCTAAGAAAAGAGATGTTGCTTGTTCTCTATGGTGGTAAATGATTGGTACATCACTTGTAAATATGAGATTGTGACTTCATTCCCTGGCCTCTTTTTTGCTGTCTCTAGCTTTGATTGTTGGATTTCTATGCAGAGTCTATGTGCTCTATCCCTCAACTGTTATAATTCTGTTAATATGCACCGTCCTCTAACAATAATTTCCTCCATTGGATTTCCCAAGTGTTTTCCATATGAAATCAGCTGATGATGGTTTCGTTCCACAAGGAGGTCTAGCAATTCTTGTGGAAAAGCTGAGACATTTGGGTACCATGCATTAGGCTAGAAATGTACATCCTCAATTGCTGATTTTCAGCCTCTAAGGTTGCTTTGTCTCTTCCATCCTTAGCCATTCTCTCTTGGATGCTCACAAAGGAAATTCTTTGAAGATCTTCCTCCACCTAACGGGTGGTCTTTCTGAGGTTGACCTTCGATAATGTGAAGTCCTCAACCTCTACCTCATGTATGTTTCTATCCTCAGGTGGGGCAGCAGTCTCTATGATGAACTCATTATCTGCATTCTTTCCTACATGTACTTCTTCAATTTCTTTGTCGGCATGTCTTGAAGGACATGATCAAACTCTGTGAAGTCAAGTTGGTAGGTTAGGTTTGCCTTTCTCTCTTCCTTCCTAGGAGACCCTCAAGCTAGATAAAATCTTGACTAGCCTCATTGGAAGGACGAATGTTAGGCACCTAAATTCCCGATGAATGAGACTATGTTGTAGTGATGTCTCACAATGGAGAGTCTAAGTCAATGGGTACTTGTGACTGATATGATGGTGGTGAAGTAGGTGGCTTTGTCTCTATCACAGGCATCGTATCTGCTACTGCTGCTTCCATCATGGGCTCTGTATCTACAGTGATTATCTCAATCACTGGCTTGGCTGCAGTGGTTTCTACTATGTCAGGAATATTTTTGGTTGTCTCCACATATAACTCTTGTGCTCTTCCCCTCGTTTGTCCTAACATCCACATCCCTTTGGGAGGATTGATCCACTACTTTTTTCTAAGCTTCTTCCTTGAAGTGGAAGGTATTGAAGATTGAACTAGTGGCAGCTCTATTCGGGGAAGTACTACCTTCCTTTTCTTCTTGTTGTATAGATAGTGTTGACTGTTTCTGACAACTCTACTCATTCTCTCCTCTAGAGATGTATTTTATTTCGCATACCAATCCACTCTCCCGAGTGGTTGTGAGTCCACTTAATCCACAAAGAATGAGGCGAGAATGACTTCCCCTTCATCATCAAATAGGCCCTCAATGTCTTTTGACATAAAGTCAACAATTTGTGAGAGCCTAAACCAACTATAGTTCCTTCTTCGTACCTCGAACTCATCATCACAATTGACCCAGTAATCTTCCATAAAAGATTCATGTGATGAACATTTCTCAAGATGCATTGCATAAAGGCCTCTTGGATCATACGACCTTCTCTCAATGAGGTATTTGAGATTGAGTCTCACCATCTTTTGGCACATCAATTTGGCATCAACCACTGTTTTACATCTATAGAGTCCTGTTGTGCAGTTTTTGCACACACGCCCCACTTGAAGTAGGGACCCTCTTTTTGAATGTCTTTTGACCTTTGATTTTATTGGAATTATCTTTTTGAGGTCTTGATATGTTGGTTTTGTTGGATTTTCTCTTGCCTTGAGGCTTGAATTGAGTAAAATTGAGTTTTAAGAAAAATCTGGGTTTTCACCTAACTCCGGGATTTTCCAGCTCTGGCGGATTTTTCCGGGCTCTGGTTCATTGTCTGTTCATTACTGAATTTTTTGAATCCGGGTTTTTGCTTGACTTCGGGATTTTCCGGTTATGGCAGATTTTCCCGGACTGTGCTAAAATCCGGAACTTCGTTATATTCCCGGTTTCTGCATTTCTGAGAAAATCTGTGTTCATCCGGATTTCCGCGTATCTTGGGATTTTCTGAAATTCCGTCTTGAGCTCGGGTTTTCGGATTTGTCAGACGCGTCTTCTCGCTCATTAATGACCAAGGTACCTTTGCTCAATCACGAAAATGGGTCGGTTTAAAGCCTTCTAAGCATCATTTTGACTTCATCATTCATTTGCTTACTGCTCTGGCGATTGAGAGTTTTCATTTGTGCTTTGAGGATTGATTCTGAATCGCCTGCGTGTGGATTGATTGGAGCACTGGTTTAAGTTTTCATTGCTTGGGCGTGTTTTCCTCGTGGTTGCTTCTTCGGGTTCGAGTTTCATCTGCAATAATCCATGGTAGGTTATCACTGGCCCTTTCATTTATTTGCATGATGATTGAGTTGTTTTGCGTTGAATGATGATCATTTCGGGTCGGCCTATGCTTGTGATGCAGAGGGTCAGGGACTTTGAAAGAAACACCAAGTTACAAGACTAACAATGATTCACTCTCAACCTTTCAACTAGGCACCAACATGGATATAAGGCCTCAACTTTGCATTCATGATTTTATTTCCTTCTTTATGGACCCAAACCCTAGGAACACTCTTAAGAGACCCAAACAAACTTGTTTTAAATGATTTCAAAGCCCAACCCTCTGACTTAGACACAAAACCAAATTTTCACCTTAACTAGGCTACTAGCCCAACTAGGCCTCCTGCAGTGATTTTTTGACTTTGCACTCAAACTTTCCAAAGGAACCCCAAATCTAATGACTGTTTCAAGTGTGTTTTGTGATTACAAACAACATATCCAAACCTTGGTATCACTTGTTTTAGACAAACCCTTCCAAAATCTGCTGTCTCCTCAAAAACTAGGCCTAATTAGCCCAATTTTACAAAGCAACCCCCCTTTAAACTCAACCCCTGACCATGAAAATTTCAGCAGTCTCCTAAAATGACTCAAAACCAAGGAATACAAGTTTTTGGACCTCTAGGACACATATAACATCCTCCAGCACAAACCCCTCCTCAACTTGCCTCAAAAACTAGGGCTTCTTGAAAACTAACCTTCCAATCACTTCCAGAACTTTCTCATTGACTCTACACCATTAGGACAACATATTTAGTTGATCCAAACTCGAAAAAATGCCCCTCATTAAGGCAGATCTTCTGCTGCTACACCCTAGCCTCCATCTTCAAGCACTTTTCCCTTTGACAACTTGGTGTACACCCTGATATTCTTCCTTCCTGCACATTAGTTGGTTAAATCTGTATGATACATGTTATATTGGATCCATTTCATAGATTTTCAGTCATTATACTCCATGAAATGGATCATTCCTTCATAAAAACTCTCAAAACAGGGCAAAATCTGCACTTTTCCTATGGACAGTCAGCAAAAACGTGCAAGAATTGATCTATTTCCTTTATCAGAGTGTGTGATTGGTGTTAAAACATCTAAATACAAATTACCAAAGCATCCAAATGCAGAAAACTTCAATAAGATTCAATAGTTCATCAAAAAACACAGAAAATTGCAAGAAAACAGAATTTTTTTTGTATTTTCTGAGAACAGTCCGTACAATGCCTTCACCAACCACCTAACCTCCATAAAAATGATGATTTTAGGGTTATAAACTCATTCCCCAACTGATCCAACTGATTTGGATTAATTACATTGCATAATTACCTCTAAAACACCTAAAACTCCTTTTCCCGCCTAAACTAAAATTTGAAAATTTGAAATTGCAAATTTGAATTTTATTAACACCCACCCTCTAAAAACTATTGGATATTCACTATCCAAGTTTATTTGACCTACTTAAAGCATAATATCATTAATAAAAACCCCTAGAACCTAATTTTCCCTTACATTGCATTTTTAATCCAAATTCCTTATCAGGAACCTTGAAACTTTTAACACCCTCATTACACTTATTCATCTCAAATGCCATTATAGGCTTCAATACATCATAATTAATGCTTTGATTTGTTTGGAAAGCCCTCCTGACCCTTGCACTCTCCTGGTTCTTGAACAACTCTTTGAAAGCCTTGGGTGCTCCTGCACCATTCTCCCCAGGAAAGAAAAAACTCTTGTCCCAAGAAGTGTCCCATGTGTTGCCACCAAAAAACCTTTTGCTCTCATGTGTTTTCATCTTCCAATGAGAAGGCAGGTAGTCCCCTAAAGTTACTGTTTTTCTCTTCTTCCATTCTGCATCCTTGACAGAATCAAAACAAGGATTAGTATGTCCTCTTTGCTGCTTGAAAACAGTGAATTCTTGTGTCCTATTGCTGCCCTCATTCCAATGCCTCCTTTGTGGAAGAACTACACCACTATTACCCTCATTGATAGGGAATTCAATGCTACCAATCTTGATAGTATTCAGATCCCACAAGGACTGATTTGATGGACTATCCACCACATAACCCTGCTGCAACTCACCACTTTTCAGTTTGCCAATGCCTTCCCCTGTTTTATCCTGCTTATTCACCTGCAAACTCTTCTCAAAACAGATTACAAAACTATCATTATTCTGCTCCAAAGGTAAAGGAACCAATTGATATTTAACATCTCCCTTGTGAACCAAATAGGTGTTAAGAAACCCATCATGCAAAGTTCTTCTAACATACTGCCATGGCCTTCCCAAGATGATATGACCACAAGTCATAGGAATAACATCACAAAGCACCCTATCATGATATGAACCAATTGAGAAATCAACAAAATCTCTCTTACCAATCTCTACATTCTGTCCTTGAGTTACCCAAGTGGCCTTGTAGGGAGTAGGGTGATCAAAAGTTTCAATCCCTAGCTTGGTTACCATATCAACTGAAACTAAATTGCTATGTGACCCTGAATCTATAAGCAACCTGCATATCTTACCATGACTGAGACAATTTGTTTTGAAAATGGTTACCTTTGGTTCTTGATGAAGTCTTTCTCCTTGCTTGATCATGAGAAACTCACCATCAGTCACAGGGTCTGCCATGAGTGTTCTTGGTTCCTCCTTCTTATCTTCTTCTTCTTGCACCAAGGTAGCTCTCCTTTCCCTGCCTTTATCAGCTTGTTCCCACTTAGGACATTTGAAGGAAGGATGCCCTGGTTCATTGCAATTGAAACATCTACTTGTGAATGGTCCTCTACCTTGTCCAAATCTGCCTCCTCCTCTTGGAGTGTATCCACCTCTTTGATCAGAAAATATCTCTTTACCCTTGTCATTGCTGCTTTTATCATTACTGCCTTGTCCTTGCTCTCTATTACCTCTGCCCCTATTTGAACTACCTCCTCTTCCACCATTGTTTGATCTTTCTTGCTTCCTTTTCACCTTTTCTTCTGCTCTAATGGCCAACTGAAAACATTCTCCTAATGTCCTTGGCAATTGTAAACCAATCTCATCTTGCAGATTGTACCTCAAGCCATTGATGTACCTGGCTATTTTCTCATCTTCTTCCTCATATCCTCCTCTAATACTAAGCTTGTGAAATTGTTCAGTATAGGACATCACATCCAAGTCCTTTTGCTTTAAATTCTGCCTCATTCTTTTCACATGAATGGTATAATCAGATGGTAAAAATTGCTCCTTGACCAAACTCTTCATTCTTGCCCATGTAGAGACCTTTGCCAATCCTCTAGCCATCCTATCATTCTGGAAACTTGTCCACCATGTCAATGCTGTGCCTCTCAACTTGGTTTTAGCAAACTTGACTTTCCTCTCTTCATCCATCTCCTCAAATTCAAAGTAGTTTTCCATGGCATCAAGCCATCCCAATACCTCTTCACTATCCATCTTCCCTTGATAGATAGGTAAGTCAATGTGACTCTTCCCTCCATGACCCTGTACTGCCTTCAATAACCTCACTAACCTCCTTTCTTCAAGGTCCTCTGTATCATCAGCTTGCTGTTCCTGATTTACATGCTCTTCATCCTCTTCATTGTTTTCTTGGTCTTCTTGATCTTCTCTCCTCCTACTCCTCTCAAGGTTATTGATCCTTGCTTGCATAGTGTCATTGCGCTCTTGCTGCTTCTTGTTCCCTTCTTTCTCTTCTCTCCCTCTCCAAGATCTCCTTCAACTCTTCCAACTCTCTTACCAATTGGTTTTTTGGTGCCATTGCTACTTCTCCAATCCCTAAAGGACCTACTCACTGCTCTGATACCACTCTGATGCAGAGGGTCAGGGACTTTGAAAGAAACACCAAGTTACAAGACTAACAATGATTCACTCTCAACCTTTCAACTAGGCACCAACATGGATATAAGGCCTCAACTTTGCATTCATGATTTTATTTCCTTCTTTATGGACCCAAACCCTAGGAACACTCTTAAGAGACCCAAAAAAACTTGTTTTAAATGATTTCAAAGCCCAACCCTCTGACTTAGACACAAAACTGAATTTTCACCTTAACTAGGCTACTAGCCCAACTAGGCCTCTTGCAGTGATTTTTTGACTTTGCACTCAAACTTTCCAAAGGAACCCAAAATATAATGACTGTTTCAAGTGTGGTTTGTAATTACAAACAACATATCCAAACCTTGGTATCACTTGTTTTAGACAAACCCTTCCAAAATCTGCTGTCTCCTCAAAAACTAGGCCTAATTAGCCCAATTTTACAAAGAAACCCCCCTTTAAACTCAACCCCTGACCATGAAAATTTCATCAGTCTCCTAAAATGACTCAAAACCAAGGAATACAAGTTTTTGGACCTCTAGGACACATATAACATCCTCCAGCACAAACCCCTCCTCAACTTGCCTCAAAAACTAGGGCTTCTTGAAAACTAACCTTCCAATCACTTCCAGAACTTTCTCATTGACTCTACACCATTAGGACAACATATTTAGTTGATCCAAACTCGAAAACATGCCCCTCATTAAGGCAGATCTTCTGCTGCTACACCCTAGCCTCCATCTTCAAGCACTTTTCCCTTTGACAACTTGGTGTACACCCTGATATTCTTCCTTCCTGCACATTAGTTGGTTAAATATGTATGATACATGTTATATTGGATCCATTTCATAGATTTTCAGTCATTATACCTATGAAATGGATCATTCCTTCATAAAAACTCTCAAAACAGGGCAAAATCTGCACTTTTCCTATGGACAGTCAGCAAAAACGTGCAAGAATTGATCTATTTCCTTTATCAGAGCGTGTGATTGGTGTTAAAACATCTAAATACAAATTACCAAAGCATCCAAATGCAGAAAACTTCAATAAGATTCAATGGTTCATCAAAAAACACAGAAAATTGCAAGAAAACAGAATTTTTTTTGTATTTTCTGAGAACAGTCCGTACAATGCCTTCACCAACCACCTAACCTCCGTAAAAATGATGATTTTAGGGTTATAAACTCATTCCCCAACTGATCCAACTGATTTGGATTAATTACATTGCATAATTACCTCTAAAACACCTAAAACTCCTTTTCCCGCCTAAACTAAAATTTGAAAATTTGAAATTGCAAATTTGAATTTTATTAACACCCACCCTCTAAAAACTATTGGATATTCACTATCCAAGTTTATTTGACCTACTTAAAGCATAATATCATTAATAAAAACCCCTAGAACCTAATTTTCCCTTACATTGCATTTTTAATCCAAATTCCTTATCAGGAACCTTGAAACTTTTAACACCCTCATTACACTTATTCATCTCAAATGCCATTATAGGCTTCAATACATCATAATTAATGCTTTGATTTGTTTGGAAAGCCCTCCTGACCCTTGCACTCTCCTGGTTCTTGAACAACTCTTTGAAAGCCTTGGGTGCTCCTACACCAGCTTGGTCGCTTTTTTATCTTTATCAACTTAGGTTTTGACCCATTTGTCATGAATTTCCATCACTCGTATTATTCACTACTTTGTTTTCCCAATAAATGTCGAATAGTTCGGTGTTCATGGGCGTTCGGGGTGAGATTCTGTTTTAAATGCATGATTCATCATGATTTGGCGAGATTAGGGTTTCAGGTGTTTTGCTCGAAACTGTTAGACTGGTTAAACCATTATAATTTTATATCTTGCGCCGAGGTTTAACTCACCCTTGCCTTGTGAGGATTCGAAATGCCTTGGATTGACCTTTGCAGTTAGTATTTTAGACCCCGAGCCTACACTGTTCTCCGTGGCAGAAGTCTGGTCATCAAATTACGACATTGTTGTTTTTCATGGAGAGTGGTCATTTGAGAGCCTTGAACATTTAAATTCATTTACATTCTGAATCCTGATTGAGCAGTGTCGATTTCAGAACCATTCGAATCCAATTGAAGAAGATTACACGATCATTTAGTCACCAACTTGCGTGTTGTCTATTGTCGGGTTCCCGTGGTGTCGGCTGAATTTCTGCGCACCCAGATTTTCCCGGTTTAGGATAATTCCGCGGGGTGTGGCGATTTACGGGGCACTTCTAACTGTCTGCGAAAATCTGTCTCATCCGGATTTTTCCGGTTTCCCTGTCTGGCTTTATCCTTTTTGATTTTCCGAAGATAGGATTAATGGAGTGAATGCTTAATGCCACTTTCTTGTTGCTAAATGACAAATTACATGATGATCTAATGATCTTTTGGCTGAACTAACGATTTATGTGACTAATGATGCTTTGGCAGCGAGAATCCGTCAGGGTCAGATTTCTCCAAAATTCCACCCCGACGGGATTTTCCCGGTTTGCATGGTTTTCCCGGACTGCTTTATTTTTCTGGATCTTCAAATATTAGTAGTTTGTGGTGGATTTTAATCGCTTTATATGATTTTAGGCTAACCTTTGGATTGGAATATGCATGATAATTGAGTACTAATGATGTCCTTTGTGAATGTAGGCCGAATCAAGCAAGGTTGCAGCAGGAAAGTCCAAGGGTGGCACGGAGGGGTCATCCATTTTAGAAGCAGAAAGGCTAAGGTTGGACACTAGAAGTCAGTTACCGGAAAGTAAGATATCTTCCATATGGTCAGAGGTGTCAGACACTAATGTGGGGGCCTGGAGATATGAGGAGTTCAAGCAGAGGACAGCTAAGAAGGATCTGTCGGCTATAAGACAGGGAATGATGAAGTCCGGGCTAGTGCATGTGGCAGGGTTTCCTCCTGCAATCCAATGTTATGAGTTGATCTTGGAGTGTGCCCGGCAGTATGATTTTGATACACAAAGGGTTGTCAGCACTGAGGGTAGAGTTTTGGCCAACTTCAGTCCTGTTTCCATTGCACAAGCCTTTGACATGCCTGATATGCCTTCTGTGTGTGCTTTAAACATGGACTTGGCCCGAACATATTATGAGAACGAGCCAACCAAAGCTCAACAGATGATCAACTCTTGGTTGGAGAGGCCAAAGTCACACTATTCCAAACTCCCCAAACAGCTGCGTAGAATCAAATTCAGATTGGATATCTATGATGCCATAACATTTTTGAGCAGGGTGGCAGGTTTGAAGACTGCTGGAGTGTTAGAGAACTGGATGGTCCATGTGATCACCAAAATTGAACAAGGAACCAACTATCATTGGGCAGGGCTTATCAGTTCTGAAATTGATAAACAGTTGAGGAATGTCTTAGAGACCAAGAGATTCACCATGTCCTCTTATGTCATGTATGTACTAGCCAGATTCTACCCATACAGGGGTTTGAATCCACGAGGGACATTCAGACAGGACATTGTCTATGAGGTTTACCCGGAGCTGCACCTAGGGCACAAAGACTACAGAAGGGCTAATGATGCATTCACAATGCATATCACCCAGATGCTCCAGAATGTCGAGCATGTGAGACTGTCAGATGGGGCCAAGGGGTTGATAAAGAATTATGGGGCCTGGTTTATTCAATTTCCCACCTTCACCTACCTTAGGATTGATGGATGCCCGGTCGCTCCATATAGGTTACCTCAGTATCCTACTAATCACATTGTTTTGTTAGAGATTGTGAGACAGATTTGTGAGTTTGATGCCATTGTAAAGAGAGAAAAGCACAAGATAGGCTTCGGTGGAGATTTACCTCTTGGAATTGGTGTTGCAGAAGTGTGCCCTTCCATCCAATCGACACATACTGCAGGAGAATAATTGGCAGCATATGGTTTCTCCTTCCACTCCAAGAGGATGAACTTTGACATCACAGGAGAAGCACAGAAGAAGGCCACTAGGGAGTACCGGCATAAGGATGGCCTAGAGGACTATTGGGCTAACATTAAGGATGACCTTGAAGCAAGAAAGAAGAGGTACTCCAGGCTTCCTGTTGATGTGATCAGACAGTACAATGTGAAGTTGATCCCGGACCAACTGCAGGATGATGGAAACCTGGTACATGATCATGCCTATGAAGCTATGAAGGACAGGTCAATCGGGGATATCAACTGGAACGAAGATGAGGTCACAGAGTTGGAAGACCTAATGGCCCCCGTTATAAAATTTACCTCTTCTTGGTTAAAGCACAAAGTTTGGGAGCTGGAGAGTGAGAAGGTAACCTGTACCTTCAATTTAATGGGAAACCTTAACCCAATGTCTACTTCAGAGGAATCTGGAGATGATGACCCCAGAGGGAAAACCAAAAAGAGCTCTCCTTTCAAGATAAAGATCAGAGGTCCTAAGGAAAGTGAGTCGGAACCAAAGAGAAAGCCCAAGGGAAAGAAGAGAAGTAGACCTTTGAAGATTGGTAAGTCCTCTGATGAGGAAGAGTTGGAAAAAGCAGAAGAAGAAAGTGCTCCTCCACCGCCAAAGAAAACCAGAACAACCAGGGTCTCAAAGAAGAGGAGTCAGGATACATCAAAGAATGAGCCTCCCATTGTTGATGTTGAGAGTTCAGGGGAGAAGACCAAGGTTTATATGAGGAAATCCAGGACTCCCTCTTCAAGAGACACTGTGCAAAAGATGGATCCTCCACCAAAATCACCAGTCACGGAGCCACCTAAGGTTGCTTCTCCTCCACCGAGCGTGCATGAGCAAGAGACTCCTGAGGAACATGAGACTAGTGGGGAGGCAGAACCTTTCAAGGAAGGGGCACTCTTTGGTGAGGCAGCTGAGCTTGAGGCTGAAGAGGTGGAGAAGCACCCTTCTCCTCTAGTGATGTATGAAGATTCTCTGGAGATTGGCAGAGGAAGCGGATTGCCTGAGCAGGAGGAGGATATCCCAGTTAGAACCCCATCACCGGTACAACAAGAGGATGAACTTGAATTAGGCAATCATGGTGAGCAGTTCCCTGAGAAGGAGGAAGATAAAACAATTGAAAAGGAAAAGGAGAAAACTCTGAAAAAATAGCAGGAAGAGTCAACAACAGAGGAAATCCGGGTAGAGCCTGCAGCCCTGGACTGGCTTGAAAAGGAGATTGCAAGGAAGAAGCAGGTAGTAGTCGAGGACACTCCCTTGGATTGGGATGAAATGTTGTCTAAAATTGGCAAAGGGAAGAAAAAGAAGGCAGCTAAGGTAGTCTCAAAGGTGGAGAGAGATGAAGCAAACAACACGGTCATCCACGTTGCCACCCCTGCCGCGGACAAAAATAGGGAAGAAGTCACTGGTCAGGATTACAATGTGCAAACTATTAACCTTGGACCAGCATCCATGGAGCAGGAAATTGATGAGTATGAAGTGTCTAGTGTTGTGATCATCGGCATATTGAGAAAAGAAGCCCAAACCAAGCATGAGTTGAAGGAGAATGAAAGACTTAGGAAATGCTTGGAGGAAGTGATGAAACCCCTGCAGTCTCTCCATCCTTCTTCCTCTACTACTCCTGGTTTCCTTCCCAAGGAAACTATCTCCGAGATTGAGAAAATGAAAACCTCAGCTCAAACTGCAGTGGATTGGTTGAACAATGTGCAAATAAAGGGAGATGGCGCAATCAAGGAAATCCTATCAGTTGGGAAGGATGCAGTTAGGGCCAAGGAATCATTGGAGTATGTGCTGTCCCAGGACAAGGTGGACATTGACCTCTTGCTGCAGAAATCCAAGGTCATCATAGAGCATGGTAAAGAACAACTGGCTGTGGATGGGATTCTTCCTTCTTCTAGGTTAAGTGAACCCTGCGAATGGTTTGAGGCTCTGCAAATTCGACATAAGGCCATGAAGAAGATTCAGAAACGAAAGAAACAAATAGATGGTGATCTTACAGGAGTATATGAGGGGTGCATTGCATTCTTTGAGGTAATGACTGGAAGGAGAAAGGTTGCTCCTAAATACCTAAGTCTGGAGCAACTCAGCGAATGGTGGCATGAGGTTTATACCCCAGATTCTGAGAATGTTATAACCAGCCACCAGCTTGATGATGTATCCACCTACTTGGCAGTAATGGATAAATACCAAGCACATAAGGATGAATGGGATAAGACTGTTAAACAGTCAAAAGAGGAGATTGATTCCATTAAATGCAGACTTAGGATCTTGCCCCTGCCACTTGTCACCAAATTGGATGGAATATTTTTGAGGGTTCAGGGATCGTTGGCCCAGAGCAAGGATAAAGGAGGCAGTATTTAATGCCATTTTGAGATTTGTGCTTCCCTATTATCATAGGGCATGCATTGGACCGGATTGCATTGGGGATTGTGTCTAGGCCGACCTTGATGATAGATGGCATTTAATGTGTGCCTTATTATTGGTTTCCTAAGGCCGACCTGTTTTGGCAGTTGTTCTTATTTTGTAAAAATGTTTGGCTGGGCCGACCTATTTTGAGATTTGTTATAAAAAGGCATTTTGGCCTCATTGTAAAGGGTTAGCTAGAAAGTGATAGAGATAAGTAAGAGCAGAAAAGAGCTAGAGTATTTTGTAGTAGGAGTAGTATTCAATTTCTTGAAGCAAATATTGTATCAGAACAGTGGAATTATTGCAGTATTTTGATGATTTAATGCAATTGAGGACATTGTGGTTTTCCTGGTGAAATCTCTTGTGTTAGCTTATCTTGCATGGTTCTTGTTGTTCTATCTTTCAAATTGCTTAAAGATTTAGGGTTTAGTATTCAGAAATAAGTTTGTTTTAGTTTGGTGAATGGTGTTTATGGTTTCATATTTGGAATGTTTGTAGCAATCTTTGGTCTATACTCCCAGTAACTATCTGATTGTAGTAGGCTGGTGAAGTCAACCTGGACCATACATTTAAATGTGCTTAAGTTCGATTGTGGATGAATGTCTATGATTTGAAAATCCGTATACCTTAGAAGATTGCACCGCTCTTGTGATATTGCTTTGTGGGTTGATCAAGAACTGGTTATTTGAGAATTGGTCCATTCCAGATATCTATCATTTGCATTGTTCATTTTAAGAATAGTTTAGATCTTATCACATTCTTGCACCCTTATCTTTTGCTATTTCTTTATTATATGGTTAGATTTAGGATTAGAGATCATTATATTACAAAATCTGATAAATTGAAAGATACAGTTTGCTTGTAGTAAGGTCCCTTTGTGATTACCAGCATTTTCACATAATTATCTGAGTTGTTTATGCATTGTCATGACCTGACACCCGAGAGACCTTGGGGTGATTTTCAGTGATTTATTGTTGAAAATAACCTTCAAGAGAGATAGAATATTACATTATGTCTGAGTTGTTGGTGTGTAGAAAACACCTTCAACAGATTGGCGCTAGAAGGAGGGCCTAAATGAGCACATTGGATCATTTCTTGAATGCCATCTCTCCAGAGAGATATAGGAGAAACACCAGATCTACCATAGGGGAGGAAGATTTGCAGGAATTACAGTTCCCCACTAGGTCAAGAAGGACTCAAGAAAGGGGAGAATCATCATCACCCATCCCTTCACCAGCATCATCCATATCTTCATATCTAGAGGTTGAAGCCATACCCATTCCTGAAGCAGTTCCCATTCAGCAACCTCAGCCTATCGATAACCAACCACAACCACCACCCCCGCTTTTGCCAATGGATTTCCTAGCTAATAATCCATCCCCTTTGTCTTTCAATGCTTACAATGTTATGCCCAAAAACCCTGAGCACTTCTGTTCGAAATTCCATGTCAATGACCCAAATAGGACTGCAGAAGAGCATATAAGGATTTTCCAAACTTGTCTCAAAGATAGAGGGATTGTTCATGAGGATGTTGCCTGTAGGTTGTTCCCTTATTCACTAGGAGAAGAGGCCTTTTACTGGTACAATCACCTCCCTTCTAGCTCAATTCTTAATTGGAATGATCTTGAGACTGCCTTCTTACAGAAGTTCAGAATACCTATCAGTGCCAATGAGTTGTATTTGCAATTCACTAGGGTCAAGAGAGAGGTTAATGAGCCAATATCCAGTTTCAATAATAGGTTCCACTGTGCATACACCAGGTTGCAAGACCCATATGTTTTAGATGATAATACAGCCCTGGGAGTCTATTATGAAGCTCTAGATAGCCTCACAGCCACCTTTCTGAAGTGGAGACCTAATCCTCTAGCTACCCTAACTGCTGCCTACACAAAAGATGTTAAGCTTAGCACAGATCTGAGGCAACACATAACTGGGCCGTTGCCTTCTTTAGGACCAGTTGCACATCCCAGTCAGGTTCAAGCAGTAAATCAGGCACTCACTAATCATACTCCAATCATGAATCCAGTACCTCAATTACCTTTGGTACCACATCCTGGTCTTCCCATGAGCCAAGTTTCTCCTATGATGAATTTTCCCCAACAGCAGGTTAATCAGCCTATGTATCAGTCACAGCCAAATAGCTTCCCTGCTTATCTGCAAAATTCGGAGGTATTACATCAGTCTATGGGATCTGCTACAATGCCTGTCCCTCCTCAAAGTAACCCAAGCCGTCCCCCTTTTGTAGATTAGAATAAAGAAAGGATTGATGAAATGGATGAACAGATAAAGAAGTTGAACCTAGAGGTGACCTACTTAAGGAATCAAAATAGCCAATTACAAGCTGCTCAGAAAAGCATGCAGTCCAATCAGAACAGAGAGTTACCACAAGGGCAGAATTTTGATAGGGGACAGCGTAATGAGAGAGGATTCTATAATGACAAAGGATATAATCAGGATAGGGGTTACAACAATGACAGAGGCTACAATAACGATAGGAGACAGAATTTTGATAGAGGCCAAGGTAGTGGATCAAGATTTGATAAGAGGCAATCACAAGGACAGAACAGGACTTGGAATACGAGACCTAATAATGGAGGAGTTCCTACTCCCTTGGATCAACTTGTCAACCAATCTACAAATCAACCAGTCAGTCAAGACAAGCCTCCTAGTGGTGTATATTTGGCTAAAGCAGCCCTATCAGGATGGTGCAGGCTCCATAAGACAAGCCAGCATTTGGAGTTAGAATGTCCAGAGTTCCAGACTGCAGCGTCCATTTTCCAGTATGAGGTAGAGAATAATGCAAATGGGCAAGAGATTGTTCCCTCAAGCCCTTATGATTCTCCTGTGCTAGTATTAAATCACGCTCCCTTCCCAGCAAATGAAGAAAATATTCCAGAAGAAGAATCTGATTCCCAGAAAGATAAAACAGATCAGATTTGCAATGGGGATGAAGTGGCCCAGTTATTCAATGAAGAAACAATGAATGATAATGGCCCCCTCGATCAGGAAGAGGTCTATGTTGAAGAGGTATAGATGTTTCAAAGGCAAGGTCTGAGAGATATGCCTCATAGGCGCCCACAGGCTAGGGGACCTTTCACCACTTCCATTCCTCCTAACAACTTCAGTACTCCCCCAGATCCTAATGCTAGCAATAATCCGTCCTATCCACATGTTTCCAGACAATATCTTTCGAAGGAAAGACAAGCTCAAACTGACCCACAGAAGGAAAAGACTGTTCAAGCTGGCAAGGACAAGGTGGAGGAACCTTCTAAATATGTCTCCACTGATATGAATGAGGAGCAAATGGCCTCATATGTTGTTGAGGAGTTCAAGAAATTAAAGGTAAATCTTTCAGCATTTGAGTTATTAAGATTCCCTGCAATTAGAAAGGTTGTTTTAGATACCTATGATGCACGTTCAGTGTCATTGGATAAACTTTCTGGTGAGGGTATCAGCCATATTTCTAGTTCTCAGCCTATGAAGACACAAAGTAAAGCCCATGGTCAGACTAATTTGCCCCCTGGAGACAAAGGAAAGGAAAAGGACAAGACTCAAGTGGCTCAAGTAGATACTCAGCCAACTTTGTTCCAAGGGAAGACAGAAACCCCACCTTTTCTAATCTCTGTCCGTATATTCGGTAAGAATCTGCATAATTTCTTATTAGATTCTGGTGCTTCCACCAATGTGATGCCATTTGGAGTTTGTAGAGCTTTAGGAATTACACCTGCTGATTCTCAGAAGAAGGTGACTCAGTTAGATAGAACTGAAGTAAATGTGGTGCGAGAGTTAAATATGATTCACATGCAGGTAGCTTCAGACCCAAGGATTCAACAAGTTATCAATATTCAGGTAGCTGATATTCCTGATGCGTATGGTTTGATTCTAGGAAGAGATTTTACTAAGGCTTTGAATGGTTATGTGTCTACTGATCACTCTCACATGTGGTTTCCCTGGAAAGGAGTACCCAATCAGATCAGAATTGAGAGGGAACCGAGAATGAAATATATGATTACAGAATACCAAAAGACTTCAACAGAAGTTCTGATATCAGAAGTCGGCATGGGAAATTATATGTTGTCAACACAGTATGAGGAGCCAGACTCAGAGGAGGTATTGATGCTACACACGATGCCTATCGATGCAGAAACTGGATCCAGCCCTGTTGATGTCTTGACAGAAGCAGTTGAAGAAGAAGAAGAAACTGAAGATAATCAGATCAGCCTATTAGACAGCTTTCAAGAGTTTATCAAGCAGTGTGTTGAAAATCAAATGCACCTAGGTAAGATGACAAGCTTTGAAGAATTACTCTTACCAAATTGGTGTAGAGTTCATAATGCTTCCCATTCAGAGTTGGAATGTTGTTTATGCCAAACAGCGGTAGAACAAGTACGGAAATGTATGAATCTAACCCCGACAGTTGAAATAGATGAGCAAAATCTTCAGGAAGAGTACAAAAACAAGAAACCTATACGGTCTGAGGAATCCTGCAGTACTGGTAAACTAAAGGGTGTAATTAAAAGGACTACCACTACTGAATGTTGGACTCTCAGGTTTGATGGATCCAAGTCCAAGCATGGAGCTGGGGTAGGATTTGAACTGATCAGTCCAAAGGGTAAGAATTTCTTTGCAGCCCATAGGCTTCAATTTCACTGTACAAATAATGTAGCAGAATATGAGGCATTAATTCATGGACTCCTTATGGTACTCAAGAAAAGGGTTAAGGTTCTGCAAGTTTTTGGTGATTCTAAGTTAGTAGTTAAGCAGGTAAGGAAACAATATTCTTTCCATGATAGAAGAAAGACTAATTATAGGCATAGAGTGTGGGACCTCATTGAGGGATTTGACGCCTTCAATATTCAACTGATACTACGGCAGAAGAATCAAACTACTGATTCCTTGGCTCAGGCAGCGAGCACTTTGCAGCCCTTATCTTTGTCAGGACTAAAAAAAATCACTGTAGAATTGACTCCTGTGCCGTCAGTCCCAGACAATGTTACTAACTTTCAGGTGTTTGAGGATGATAAGCATATTCTAGATTTTATCACGAATACAGACATTTTTGCTTCCCAAATCATCGATGAAACAGAGCTCCAGGAAGCAAAACTGGATTTAGAAGGGGTGATGAACCTAAAATCAAATACTATTCCAAGGGGAATGGTACAGTTGGAGAGAATTTTTGATATGGATAAAATCAAGGATCAAGAACAAGAATCAAAGAAAGAGTCTATTAGTGGGCAGTGCGATACTTATAATATGGGAACTGAAGATAATGCCAAGAATATTTTTATTGGCAAAGTATGCACTCCAGAAGAAAGACAGGGAATAATTGCAGCATTGCGTAGCTTTCCTGATATAGTAGCCTGGAGTTATGAGTACTTGAAAACTTATGATACCTCGATCATAACTCATACTATCCCTTTGAAGCCAGATACCAAACCCTTTAGGCAAAGGCAGAGACCAATTAATGCATTATTGGAACCAGTCATACAGAAAGAAGTTCAGAAACTATTATCTGCCAGAATCATATTTCTTGTCAGACATTCAACATGGGTAGCAAACCTGGTTCCAGTGAGGAAAAAGAATGGTGAAATCAGGCTCTGTGTTGATTTCAGGAATCTAAACAGATCGTCAAAAAAGGATAACTATCCAGTCCCTTCACTGGATGAAGTGCTTCAAGTGGTTAATGGATCCCAGATGATGTCCTTTCTGGACAGTTATTCAGGGTACAATCAAGTAATGGTTCAGTACGAGGACAGGCACAAGACCGCTTTCACAACCAAGTGGGGTACCTTTGCCTACAAGAGGATTCCATTTGGACTCATTAACGCAGGGGCTACATTTCAAAGAGCTATGGATATTTCCTTTAAAGATATCATAGGAAAATGCATTATTATTTATATGGACGATCTGACTATGTTTTCAAAGAACATAGGGGATCACATCTCGGATCTGCACAAAGTGTTTCAAAGATGCAAGGAATTTGGCATATCCTTGAATCCTAAAAAGTGTATTTTTGGAGTAACAGAGCGAAAGTTACTAGGGCATGTGATATCAGAAAAGGGAATTGCTATTGATCCAGAAAGGGTGGGGGCCATCCTGAAGATTCAGCCACCTACTAGTAAAAAGGAGATGAAGTCCTTTTTCGGTAAGATCAACTTCGTCAGAAAATTCATCACTGGATTTGCTGAAATTGTGAAACCGTTAAATGCAATGTTGAAACAAGATGCCAAGATCGAATGGACTACACAAGCAAAGGAGACATTTGTAGAAATCAAAAGAGCCATTGCTGATGCTCCAGTATTGGTAAGTCCTAATTACAGCAAGCCCTTCTATATTTATTCCTTTGCTTCAGATCATTCGTGTTCTGGAATGTTAACTCAAAAGTCTGATGAGGGAAATGAGCATCCTATTGCTTTTATGAGCACACCATTAAAAGATGCTGAGTTGAAATATCCAAGTGTGGAAAAGCAGGCATATGCCCTGGTCAGAGTAGTAAAGAAGTTCAGGCATTATATCCTCAGAAATAAGGTGTATGCAATTGTCCCTGATTCTGCAGTTAAGCTACTTCTGATGCAAAATGAATTAGGTGAGCGCAGAGCTAAATGCGTGACCATGCTACAAGAGTATGATATTGACATCCATCCCATGAAGTTGGTAAGAGGGCAAGGACTCACTCAGACTATGGCAGAAATAGGTCCCGAATTGACTGTTTAGAATTATAATGTCGAAGAGGTTTCCCCAGATGGGTGGTATGATGACATAGTGTATTATTTGCTGAACCAACGACCTCCAGGTCATCTTAATGCAGTTCAAAGATGAGCTCTATGGTTAAAGAGTGATGGTTTCATGTTGAAAGGAGCTGTTCTGTACAAGAAAAATCATGAAGGCATTTATTTAAGGTGTCTTGGGAAACGGGAAGCTGAAAGAGTGATGAATGAATTTCACAAGAAATATGGTACTGGTCATGGCTCTACAATTGCTACAGTAAACCAGATCTTGAGGGCAGGGTATTACTGGCCTACACTGTTGAAAGATGTTCACCATCATGTACGGACCTATCACACGTGCCAAACTGCAGTGACAAGGGAAAGGTATGCAGTGCTTCCGCTCCAACCGGTCACTGAGGTAAGGCCTTTTGCTCAGTGGGGTATGGATTTCATAGGCCCCATCAACCCACCATCTTCTGCAAGACATAGGTAAATTCTCACTATTACTGATTATTTCACAAGATGGACTGAAGCTTTTGCTTGTAGTCAATGTACATCAGATGTAGTGATTGATTTTTTAGAGTCTGCTATTCTTAATCGATTTGGATGCCCTATTGTTGTTGTCTGTGATAATGGTCCCGCCTTTACATCTTTGAAATTCTCAAACTGGGATTTTGATCATGGCATTATTGTGAAATTTGTGTCTAATTATTATCCCCAGGGTAATGGCCTAGCAGAGTTCTCTAATAAGAACTTATTGACTGTCATCCGTAAACTGTTAGAGAGGAACCCAAAAGACTGACACACCCAGCTTCGGTTTGCCCTTTGGGCAGATCGTACCAGACTCAAGTCATCCATTGGAACATCTCTTTATCACTTAGTGTATGGTCTGGAGACAGTATTCCCTATCCAACTCAAGATCCCAAGTTTACAATTTATAAATTAGTTTTATGATGAAGGGGACAGAAGGGAGGCTAGGTTGACAGAACTACTGCACCTTGAGGAGAAACGAGACAATGCCCTTGAGAATTTTTCCAAACATCAGGGGATAGTTAAGAGGTGGTTTGACAGGAGGGCTAGGATTAAGGCCTTCAGTATTTCTGACCTTGTCCTATACTAGGATAAACCTCATGATCAGAAAGGAAACCATGGGAAATTTGATAAACTCTGGCTTGGTCCATATCAGATTGCTGAAATACTTGGAGATAATGCCTTCCGTCTGAAGACTCTCATGGGAGAGGATATCCCACTGCCTATCAATGGGCAGTATCTAAAATATTATTTCCAGTCTTGAGCTGTTTCCAACTCCTTGCTTTGTAAATAGTTAGTTTAGGCTGCTCTGCTTGTTTTGTTTGGTTAGAGTAGGTTTCCCTTTTGGTTTGCTTGTTTTCTTTGGTTAGTATAGGTTTGCTTGGGTTTGTTTGTTTTCGTTTGCGTTGCTCTTGCTCTTGGTTCCTTCTCTTTTGAGGATCTTTGGGTGCATCTGTATGGCAAGGGTGACAAGGTAGGTCTAATGTTCTTAGTATTTCCCTTACAAACTCTAATCATCCTTCCAGGATACCATGGTACCAACTCTTTATCTAATGTCACTTATCCTTATGTTGAGGCAAAGGGTTTTCTAGTGAGTTTGAACGGGAATATCTTGGGGTCTCATACTTTTAATTATTAAATATACCTGAAGTTGCAGAAGGTCCTTATAAGGTCTGAACAGGTGAAAAATCCTTTTCTGCTCCAGTGCCACTGTGGTTCTCAGCCCTGAGTGTGGACTTCACTATTCACAGGTTGAATGAAATGAGTGAAAAGAAAAGAAATATTAGCAGAAAAAGACAAAAGAGAGAGAAAAAGGAGAAAATGTTGAAAATCAAAAGGTTTGAATTCAACTTATGAGGGGGATCTGAATATCTCTACCGGGGCTATGGACGCCTGGCTGGCAGTAGAGCTATGTTCAGGAGGATCACAGCGATAACCTCGTCGGGGCTATGGATGTCTGTCTGGCAGCGAGACTCTATCCAGGTCACTTTTAGAGTATGAATCTTTATGTAGCCTGTTCATACCAAATTTGGTCTTTATTGTAACTGAGGGGTGGTAATGAATGCATGTGCACACACTTTGACCCTGGTATAGGAAACTTTGACTGACTAGGAGCTTCTTTGTTTAAACATGGAGGTGGTGGCCGGGTATCTAGGTTGAAACCATAAGTTCTAGGTTCTTGATTCCAGTTTGTCATCGAAATGCTCAGGAGCATTTTCCCAGTAGAGTCCCCATTTGTTGTGCAGTTTTTGCACACACGCCCCACTTGAAGTAGGGACCCTCTTTTTGAATGTCTTTTGACCTTTGGTTTTATTGGACTTATCTTTTTGAGGTCTTGATATGTTGGTTTTGTTGGCTTTGCTCTTGCCTTGAGGCTCTAATTGATTAAAATTGAGTTTTAAGCAAAATCCGGGTTTTCACCAAACTCCGGGATTTTCCAGCTCCGGCGAATTTTTTCGGGCTCTAGTTCACTGTCTGTTCATTGCTGAATTTTTTGAATCCGGGTTTCTGCTTGACTCTGGGATTTTCTGGTTATGGCGGATTTTCCCGAACTGTGCTAAAATCTCGAACTTCGTTATATTCCCAGTTTCACCATTTCTGCGAAATTTGTGTTCATCCCGATTTCCGTGTATCTTGGGATTTTCTGAAATTTCCTCTTGAGCTCGGGTTTCTGAATTTGTCAGACGCGTCTTGTCACTCATTAATGACCGAGGTACCTTTGCTCAGTCATGAAAATGGGTCAGTTTAAAGCCTTCTAAGCATCATTTTGACTTCATCATTCATTTGCTTGCTGCTCTGGCGATTGAGAGTTTTCATTTGTGCTTTGAGGATTGATTCTGAATCGCCTGCGTGTGGATTGATTGGAGCGCTGGTTTAAGTTTTCATTGCTTGGGCGTGTTTTCCTCGTGGTTGCTTCTTCGGGTTCGAGTTTCATTTGCAATAATCCATGGTAGGTTATCACTGGCCCTTTCATTTATTTGCATGATGATTGAGTTGTTCTGCGTTGAATGATGATCATTTCGGGTCGGCCTATGCTTGGTCGCGTTTTTATCTTTATCAACTTAGGGTTTGACCCATTTGTCGTGAATTTCCATCACTCGTATTATTCACTGCTTTGTCTGCCCAATAAATGTCGAATAGTTTGGTGTTCATGGGCGTTCGGGGTGAGATTCTGTTTTAAATGCATGATTCATCATGATTTGGCAAGATTAGGGTTTTGGGTGTTTTGCTCAAAACTGTTAAACTGGTTAAACCGTTATAATTTTATATCTTGCGCCGAGGTTTAACTCGCCCCTGCCTTGTGAGGATTCAGAATGCCTTGGATTGACCTTTGCAGTTAGTATTTTAGACCCCGAGCCTACACTGTTCTCCGTGGTGGAAGTCTGGTCATCAAATTAGGGCATCGTTGTTTTTCATGGAGAGTGGTCATTTGAGAGCCTTGAGAGTTTAAATTCGTTTACATTCTGAATCTTGATTGAGCAGTGTCAATTTCAGGACCATTCGAATCCAATTGAAGAAGATTACATGATCATTTAGTCGCTAGCTTGCGTGTTGTCTATCATCAGGTTCCCGTGGTGTCCGCAAAATTTCTGCGCACCCGAATTTTCCCAGTTTAGGATAACTCTGTGGGGTGTGGCGATTTCTGGGGCACTTCGAACTGTCCGCGAAAATCTGTCTCATCCGGATTTTTCCGGTTTCCCTGTCTGGCTTTATCCTTTTTTATTTTCCGAAGATAGGATTAATGGAGTGAATGCTTAATGCCACTTTCTTGTTGCTAAATGAAAAATTACATGATGATCTAATGATCTTTTGGCTGAACTAATGATTTATGTGACTGATGATGCTTTGGCAGCGAGAATCCGTCTGGGTCGGATTTCTCCAAAATTCTGCCCCGACGGGATTTTCCCGGTTTGCATGGTTTTCCCAGACTGCTTTATTTTTCTGGATCTTCAAAGATTAGTAGTTTGTGGTGGATTTTAATCGCTTTATATGATTTTAGGCTAACCTTTGGATTGGAATATGCATGATAATTGAGTACTAATGATGTCCTTTGTGAATGTAGGCCGAATCAAGCAAGGCTGCAGTAGGAAAGTCCAAGGGTGGCACGGAGGGGTCATCCATTTCAGAAGTAGAAAGGCTAAGGTTGGACACTAGAAGTCAATTACCGGAAAGTAAGATATCTTCCGTATGGTCAGAGGTGTCAAACACTAATGTGGGGGCCTGGAGATACAAGGAGTTCAAGCAGAGGATAGCTGAGAAGGATCTGTCAGCCATAAGACAGGGAATGATGAAGTCTGGGCTAGTGCATGTGGCAGGGTTTCCTCCTATAATCCAATTTTATGAGTTGATCTTGGAGTGTGCCCGGTAGTATGATTTTGATACACAAAGGGTTGTCAGCACTGAGGGCAGAGTTTTGGCCAACTTCAGTCCTGTTTCCATTGCACAAGCCTTCAACATGCCTGATCTGCCTTCTGTGTGTGCTTTAAACATGGACTTGGCCTAAACATATTATGAAAACGAGCCAACCAAAGCTCAACAGATGATCAACTCTTGGTTGGAGAGGCCAAAGTCACACTATTCCAAACTCCCCAAACAACTGCATAGAATCAAATTCAAATCGGATATCTATGATGCCATAACATTTTTGAGCAGGGTGGCAGGTTTCAAGACTGTTGGAGTGTTAGAGAACTAGATGGTCCATGTGATCACCAAAATTGAACAAGGAACCAACTATCATTGGGCAGGGCTTATCAGTTCTGAAATTGATAAACAGTTGAGGAATGTCTTAGAGACCAAGAGATTCACCATGTCCTCTTATGTCATGTATGTACTAGCCAGATTCTACCCATACAGGGGTTTGAATCCACGAGGGACATTCGGACAGGACATTGTCTATGAGGTTTACCTGGAGCTGCACCTAGGGCACAAAGACTACAGAAGGGCTAATGATGCATTCACAATGCATATCACCTGGATGCTCCAGAATGTCGAGCATGTGAGACTGTCAAATGGGGCCAAGGGGTTGATAAAGAATTATGGGGCCTGGTTTATTCAATTTCCCATCTTCACCTACCTTAGGTATGATGGATGCTCGGTCGCTCCATATAGGTTACCTCGGTATCCTACTGATCACATTGTTTTGTTAGAGATTGTGAGACAGATTTGTGAGTTTGATGCCATTGTAAAGAGAGAAAAGCACAAGACAGGCTTCGGTGGAGATTTCCCTCTTGGAATTGGTGTTGTAGAAGTGTGCCCTTCCATCCAATCGGCACATACTGCAGGAGAAGAATTGGCAGCATATGGTTTCTCCTTCCACTCCAAGAGGATGAACTTTGACATCACAGGAGAAGCATAGAAGAAGGCCACTAGGGAGTACCGACATAAGGATGACCTAGAGGACTATTGGGCTAACATTAAGGATGACCTTGAAGCAAGAAAGAAGAGGTACTCCAGGCTTCCTGTTGATGTGATCAGACAGTACAATGTGAAGTTGATCCCGGACCAACTGCAGGATGATGGAAACCTGGTACAGGATCATGCCTATGAAGCTGTGAAGGACAGGTCAATCGGGGATATCAACTGGAATGAAGATGAGGTCACAGAGTTGGAAGACCTAATGGCCCCCGTTATAAAATTTACCTCTTCTTGGTTAAAGCACAAAGTTTGGGAGCTGGAGAGTGAGAAGGTAACCTGTACCTTCAATTTAATGGGAAACCTTAACCCAATGTCTACTTCAGAGGAATCCGGGGATGATGACCCCAAAGGGAAAACCAAAAAGAGCTCTCCTTTCAAGATAAAGATCAGAGGTCCTAAGGAAAGTGAGCCGGAACCAAAGAGAAAGCCCAAGGGAAAGAAGAGAAGTAGAACTTTGAAGATTGGTAAGTCCTCTGATGAGGAAGAGTTGGAAAAAGCAGAAGAAGAAAGTGCTCCTCCACCGCCAAAGAAAACCAGAACAACCAGGGTCTCAAAGAAGAGGAGTCAGGATACATCAAAGAATGAGCCTCCCATTGTTGATGTTGAGAGTTCAGGGGAGAAGACCAAGGTTTATATGAGGAAATCCAGGAATCCCTCTTCAAGAGACACTGTGCAAAAGATGGATCCTCCACCAAAATCACCAGTCACGGAGCCACCTAAGGTTGCTTCTCCTTCACCGAGCGTGCATGAGCAAGAGACTCCTGAGGAACATGAGACTAGTGGGGAGGAAGAACCTTTCAAGGAAGGGGCACTCTTTGGTGAGGCAGCTGAGCTCGAGGCCGAAGAGGTGGAGAAGCACCCTTCTCCTCTAGTGATGTATGAAGATTCTCCAGAGATTGGCAGAGGAAGCGGATTGCCTGAGCAGGAGGAGGATATCCCAGTTAGAACCCCATCACCGGTATAGCAGGAAGATGAAATTGAATTAGGCAATCATGGTGAGCAGTTCCCTGAGAAGGAGGAAGATAAAACAATTGAAAAGGAAAAGGAGAAAACTCCAGAAAAATAGCAGGAAGAGTCAACAACAGAGGAAATCCGAGTAGAGCCTGCAGCCCTGGACTGGCTTGAAAAGGAGATTGCAAGGAAGAAGCAGGTAGTAGTCAAGGACACTCCCTTGGATTGGGATGAAATTCTGTCTAAAATTGGCAAAGGGAAGAAAAAGAAGGCAGCTAAGGTAGTCTCAAAGGTGGAGAGAGATGAAGCAAACAACACGGTCATCCACGTTTCCACCCCTGCCGCGGACAAAACTAGGGAAGAAGTCACTGGTCAGGATTACAATGTGCAAACTATTAACCTTGGACCAGCATCCATGGAGCATGACATTGATGAGTATGAAGGGTCTAGTGTTGTGATCATCGGCAGATTGAGAAAAGAAGCCCAAACCAAGCATTAGTTGAAGAAGGAGAATGAAAGACTTAGGAAATGCTTGGAGGAAGTGATGAAACCCCTGCAGTCTCTCCATCCTTCTTCCTCTACTACTCCTGGTTTCCTTCCCAAGGAAACTATCTCTGAGATTGAGAAAATGAAAACCTCAGCTCAAACTGCAGTGGATTGGTTGAACGATTTGCAGATAAAGGGAGATGGCGCAATCAAGGAAATCTTGTTAGTTGGGAAGGATGCAGTTAGGGCCAAGGAATCATTGGAGTATGTGCTGTCCCAGGACAAGGAGGACATTGACCTCTTGCTGCAGAAATGCAAGGTCATCATACAGCATGGTAAAGAACAACTAGCTGTGGATGGGATTCTTCCTTCTTCTAGGTTAAGTGAACCCTGAGAATGGTTTGAGGCTCTGCAAATTCAGCATAAGGCCATGCAGAAGATTCAGAAATGAAAGAAACAAATAGATGGTAATCTTACAGGAGTATATGAGGGGTGCATTGCATTCTTTGAGGTAATGACTAGAAGGAGAAAGATTGCTCCTAAATACCTAAGTCTAGAGCAACTCAGGGAATGGTGGCATGAGGTTTATACCCCAGATTCTGAGAATGTTATAACCAGCCACCAGCTTGATGATGCAGCCACCTACTTGGCAGTAATGGATAAATACCAAGCACATAAGGATGAATGGGATAAGACTGTTAAACAGTCAAAAGAGGAGATTGATTCCATTAAATGCAGACTTAGGATCTTGCCCCTGCCACTTGTCACCAAATTGGATGGAATATTTTTGAGGGTTCAGGGATCGTTGGCCCAGAGCAAGGATAAAGGAGGCGGTATTTAATGCCATTTTGAGATTTGTGCTTCCCTATTATCATAGGGCATGCATTGGACCGGATTGCATTGGGGATTGTGTCTAGGCCGACCTTGATGATAGATGGCATTTAATGTGTGCCTTATTATTGGTTTCCTCAGGCCGACCTATTTTGGCGGTTGTTCTTATTTTGTAAAAAAATTTGGCTGGGCCAACATATCTTGAGATTTGTTATAAAAAGGCATTTTGGCCTCATTGTAAAGTGTTAGCTAGAAAGTGATAGAGATAAATAAGAGCAGAAAAGAGCTAGAGTATTTTGTAGTAGGAGTAGTATTCAATTTCTTGAAGCAAATATTGTATCAGAATAGTGGAATTGTTGCAGTCTTTTGATGATTTAATGCAATTGAGGACATTGTGGTTTTCCTGGTGAAATCTCTTGTGTTAGCTTATCTTGCATGGTTCTTGTTGTTCTATCTTTCAAATTGCTTAAAGATTTAGGGTTTAGTATTCAGAAATAAGTTCGTTTTAGTTTGGTGAATGGTGTTTATGGTTTCATATTTGGAATTTTTGTAGCAATCTCTGGTCTATACTCCCAGTAACTATCTGATTGTAGTAGGCTGGTGAAGTCAACCTGGACCATACATTGAAATGTGCTTAAGTTCAATTGTGGATGAATGTCTATGATTTGAAAATCCGTATACCTTAGAAGATTGCACCGCTCTTGTGATATTACCTTGTGGGTTGATCAAGAACTGGTTATTTGAGAATTGGTCCATTCCAGATATCTATCATTTGCATTGTTCATTTTAAGAATAGTTTAGATCTTATCACATTCTTGCACCCTTATCTTTTGCTATTTCTTTATTATCTGGTTAGATTTATTATTAGAGATCATTATATTACAAAATCTGATAAATTGAAATATACAGTTTGCTTGTAGTAAGGTCCCTTTGTGATTACCAGCATTTTCACATAATTATCTGAGTTGTTTATGCATTGTCATGACCTGACACCCGAGAGACCTTGGGGTGATTTTCAGTGATTTATTGTTGAAAATAACCTTTCAAGAGAGATAGAATATTACATTCTGTCTGAGTTGTTGCTGTGCAGAAAACACCATCAACAAGTCCCATCTAGATGGGAAAGTTCAGAGCTAACTTCTTCTCAAGGTGTATGTGAGTGTGAACTTTGGCCAACTACCATAGGAATTCCATGAAAACTACCCTATATGAAGGGTAGTGTGGCATCATGGTGGGGTGACCATTTTATCCATACACACATATGTAGGTGAAGGTGGGGAATTTGATAAACCAATCCGCCCATTCCACTATTGCCTCCTTGGCTACTGGTGATATACGCACATGCATCTCATGGCCGAGGTCTCGTATAATGTGCATAATGAAGAGGTCACTTATTTGCTTGAAGTGTCATTCTTCTTGTGTAAACTCAAGACACAGAAAGTATTCTTGGACCTTCCGCACACCTAAGGTCCCCACAGTGTTTAGTGTCCTGAACTCGCCTTGGAAGGAAATCAGGTATACGAGATAGGAACACATGTGGAACCTATGAGCTTGTAGAAACCCGATAATTTGTTGGTGGAGTGTGTCACTAATCAAGGTGGCCTAGTCATAATTTTCTCTTATGTTGATAAGCTTGGAAATGATTTAGAACATCCACAACTAAAACTGATTGCCCTCTTCTTGTCCAGTGATTCTCTTGAGTAGAGTGATCAACACTGCATACTCATCTCAAAATTCTCCTCATCCAACCAATTTGGGAAAGTTGGTACATTTTTCACCTTTAACCATTGTTCTACCATTTTTTGCAAACACCTGTCCTTTGATGTTTCAAATTCCTTTTCACATTCTTTCACTGATATGACCACATTGGTCGCGCATGGTGGAATAGCAAAACATTTTTTAATGTCCTTTGGTTTCAGGCTACATATCACCCTCTCATCCAATGATTAGATTTCTCTCATGGTAGGATTGTAATGCTTAATGCAAGCGATTACAAGCTCCACATTCTGTAATGCGATGGGGATTAACGCATCCTAAAGCAACCCAAATTATTTTATGTTTTGTAGCATGATTTAATTCATGCCCTCCAAATCTTCTGAATCATCCACTAGGTTCACTTGATGCAAGTCTATGTCAGTTATTTTTAGGAAATCATGGTACAAGGCCGTTTTGGTCTTGTAATTTACTTGGGAGTACTACATCCTTAAAAAATTAAAGATTAACTGTGCACATGACCCTGTTCTGACAATTTCCGAAAACCCCCAAAAATAGGACCTATCAAGAAGTATTTTTCTGGAAAAAATATGGCACATGGGTTTTGTTTGTGCTTCAATGTTGAACAAACCCAGTTCCTTAGATTTTTTACTATGAGAATTTTTTGAAAAAACCCCTAAAAATAGGGGCAACAGGTTTGTTGTTTTTGGAAAACTTGAAGAGATGGGTTTTACTGGAAAATTATGTTGATCATACCTAGTTGGTCAGATCTATGGTAGCGTGTTGTTTTCTGTGACATGCAAGAAATTTAAGACAAAAGAGAGGAAGTAGATAAGTGGAAGATTGGAATTTATTAACTTCCTTTTTGGAAAAAAATTCCTCTGGATTCAACCCCTGAGAAATTATGCTTCTGTTCCACTGATCTTCAAAAAATAAAGAAGAACAGTACAAAACCTCTATCATATCTTGAAAACATGCTTTGGAGAGAAAATTGTTGTTTTGATCTTCAACCTGCAAAAATAATAATGAAATGGTATGCCTAGAGTTGATTTATAATGATTCAAGTATGAATCCTTCAATTTTTTGTGCCAACTCATGATTGAAGCCTGATTTAGCCTAATCTGGAGTTCTAAAAGTTGATTTCCATTGATTGTGGGATGATTTGGCTAAGTTTGCCTCCAAAATTTCTTAACTCAAGTCAAAAAATTCATCTTTGACCTTTTAGGCATCTTTTTTGAGTTTGAACACTTTTTTCCATTATTTTTCAAGCTAAAGTACCTCTGTTTGATCCTTTCTCCTATTCGTTCAGTCAATCTTTAGAAGTTGTTGATGGATCAATTGTTGAGATGGAACTACCCTCAAGAGGTATGTCTAGGAGCTATCAAGTAAAAATCCTGAGTTTGAGGCTCCAAATTCAAGGGAGCCTTTCTTCAGTAGGGGCACTTTTAGCCCTGACTTAGTCAATTTTTCATGACCGTTCTTTCTTTTCACCATTTAGACCCTTCGTGCTTTGATATGATATCACTGTCAACTGACAACTCTAATGATCTTGCTTGATGATGTGTTGGACAACCAGTTCAGTCCTAGAAAGGATAACTGGTTTCTTAGCTCTTGAAGGTCTGTTTAGGTCCTTCAAATCCAAGGGCGCCCCTGGCCAATAGGGGTGCCTTTGACTTTGACTTGTCATTTTTCATGTTGTAAACTGCCTCAATTTGATCTCCGTCATCAATGACTAATTTTTTGAATGCCTTTGCTGACAATTTCGTTGTTGAGATCGATCAAAATGGAGAAGTTCATCTTGGAGGTCACCGAGAAAATACACTACATTTGCATGCCCAAAAGACTGGGTGTGTTTCCTCATTAGGGGCGCTTTTCCTTGGTACTTAGCCAATTTCCATGTTTTTCATTTAGTCCTCACCTTTTTTGTTTTCTGCTTGATCTCGACCTCTGACTGTTTGATAGGTCCTATGAACATGTCAGATTGATCGCAAAGCTAGGATCAAGCTGAACATATGCCTTATATAAAGCAGATATTGATAACTTCATCAGGTGTCTCAAAAAGAAGGGCACCCCTAACAAAAATGACCGCTTTTTCCTTGAAGCTCACTGATTTATTTCCATTTTGCATTTTCTTGCTTACAACATCTCCATACTTCATTTGACATTTTCCTGTGATCTCTAAATCAGATGTTATCCCTTGATGATGCATCGAAAAGCCAACAGGAACATGAAGAAGATGACTACTTTGGATACATCTGATTAATGCATTTGGACTTTGAGATCAAAGGGCATCTTTCTTCAATCGGGGCACTTTTTTACCTTTGACTTCACTTCCCCCTTGGTAGTTGTTGATGACAAAAATTGGAAAGGTAACAACCCTTTGTGGGAAACTCAGTTTATGGGAGACCTATTGCACTAAACTCAGTGACCTTTAGATTTTTAAAGAAGCTGACTTCTTCTGTTAATGGGGTTTTGCAATGGGAAAATGAAGTAGATATAAAAATAAAAGATCTAACTAAGGTGATGCGCCAAAATTTAGATAAAAGGCATGATAAACCTATCTTTTAAATATGATCTAAGGGTCTACTTAGCAATTTACCATGTCCTAGAATAACAAAAATTAAGGATTGCAGCATGAATAGCTCATTCAATGACATAAAATAATAATCATGCCCATTTACTGAAAAGAAGAGTCAAAAGACATGATCTAAACCAGCAAACTTGCATTCAAATTATAAAATTACGAAAAATAAACCATTCAAACAATAATGACACAACATAAAGTTTATTAATAGCATAAGAAACAGAGGCTAAACAATGGCACAGTCTGTGAGTTCTTGCAATAATCTAAACAATACAAAGGCCTGGTCTCTCCAAAAATCTTGTGATTCTAAAACTAGTAAAATAGCATGTAATCTCTGAACGTCTAACCTCAAACATTGGAACCTTTGGAACCCTTTTTTCTGAATCAAAGAGCAGTATTTATAATAAACCCTTCACCGCTTAGCGAGCAACAACCGAAAATATTTAGAATCTGAGCAATGATGTTGAGGCAATGATTTCCCTCAGCTGTTGTAACAAAAACTTTATGGGCCATAGCATTTGGTTGCTCCATTCAGGTGCATCCCCTACGAATGATGGCAGTGGTCAAGCAACGTCTCATACAGACAAGTGTCAACTCTTTGGATATGCAATTAGAACACGTGGCAACATTTCCCAGCCCATAGTCTGCTTCATCCCCTGCATTGAAGAAGCATGTGCTAAAGGGACACATGGCAACATTTCACTGCCCACAGTCGATTTCTCATTTCTTCATTGAAAACTTGCACTAAGATGACATGTAACAAAATTTTTATTATAGATGTTGCTTATGGGGCCCACCAAATATTTATGCGAATATGAGCTACATGGCACACTAGTGGGGACTGATGAGGAAGTGAAAAGAAGCAATCAGAATAGCTTGGCGTGAAGACACGTGGGAGCATAGTGAGGGCTGATAGAAGAGCAAGGAGGAAAAATCCTTCGGAGAGCGATGAGCGGACACATGGCAGAGGCTGTGGTGACAACCAAAATGGGGCTGATGAAATTCATTGAAGGCATGGGCTGGTACTTAGCCAAAAACAAAACCTGAAGGGAGCATGGTGAATTTTGAATTCATAGCTTCTAGCAACTATTAGGAGCGTTTTGCTTTGAGGAACGTGGAACCCAAAATTTTCTCTAGTTCACAGACTAGAGTGCCATCCATTGGCGATAGAATTAGAGCCTGGAAAGGGCTGCCTACAGAGGCGACCAGTCATCTTTAGATGGTCTTGCTATATTGCACAAATTCTCCTATGCTCCACCCAGGTCGACCATTTCTTTATAAGGTAGTGTCTCAAGTAAATTGGCCCCCGCCTCGCAATGGAAAAGTAGTTATGCAAGAGGATGAATAACATCTTTGATGTCTACCATAGTAGGAGGGTGGCTGAAACTCTAGAAAGTGTTTGGTTCATGCTTCTTTTCTTCAATTCTTTCTACAATCTACTCGGTCGTGGCGATCGACCCATCTTCAAGAAACGGGGATGGTAGACCCATCTCGGTCAACTAGGAAATTTTTTCCCACATGTCATCCATTGTCTAGTTCAAAGTAGTTGCAGTGGCTTTAGTTCACTGGAAGGCTGAGTGGCAATGGATGAATTTTTTTTTCATCTAGGCAGCAATATCCTGAACATCGATCCCTCCCTTGGCCAGGTCTTCATTAGAGATCTAATATAGCTTGCTAAGAAAACTCTTTTCTTCTGGAACCTTCTTTGAGATGAAATGTAGGAATTTCTCAATTGTTCCATGAACCTCCCCACTCAAATTTGTTTCCTTTGAGATGAACCAGAGCATCGACTATAGTTTTAGGGAGAAGGCTTTAAAATTTTCCCAATAAGAAATATATAGTTGCAGAGCCAATAGGATGAGGTCCGTTTGCGTAGCGGAGGCTTATAGAGAGCTCTTTAGAGAGGCGATATCGGCATCCTTTGAGTTAATGACCTCTATTAATTTTGCACTCCTCTTTTTTGTGGATACCAGTTGCTCCCCAAAGCTACTTATCTCTTTATACCAGTTCTCCTCAGCTTGGGAGTGGTTCACCAATTTTGTGTCAAGAGAGGACTTTGTCTCTTAAAGCTTCTTTTCTAACTGGGCCCTTCAACCTTGAAAGTCCATATGATTCTTTTCTAATTCATGCTCATATAGATCGCGTTGAGCCACCAACTCTTTATCCTTTTGTTGCAAATTTTTCCCCATCAAGGTCAATTGGCTTTGATATTCCTGATTCTTCACCTACAACTCGTTGAGTTGTGTGGGGCCAACAGATTGGGACCTATTGAGTTCTTCTTAGCGTTTGCTCTGCTCCAACTCTCTTGTTCACACTTTCTCAGATAAGCGCACAACTTCTGCTTCTAGTGATTTCTCCTTCATTTTTAGGAAACTGACCCTTTCCTTCACCAACTTTAGCTGCTCCTCCCTTTTCTTCAATTGATGGCAAGACTTAAGGAAGTTGGTCGTCACCACTTGTTGTGTTTCCTCCATGAGTGCCACCTTATCGTACAGTCGAGTTATGGTCAGATCAAGTCTCATGGCATACATTTCATAATTATCTGATAGCATCTCCCCCTGTGGTTTGACAACATTCGAGTACATGGTGGAAAAATTCAGTGTTTGTTGCTCTTCATTGTAAACTGTATAGACTTTGGACTCTGCCTCCTTTTTATCATCCTTTGCTTTTTTCTTTTGGATCTCGAGTGCTGACATTTTCTTTGTGGCTTCTCCTTGGGATATGAATTTAGATAGCGACTGAACTACTCCGTCAGTAATAGGTGCACCAGGAGGTAGGGCAAAAGGAAATACTCGTGTAGTGGGCCCTTGCGCTTTCTTTGGTGGGAGATTGAAATTTTTCAGGGAGAAAAAGGAAACCTGCCATAGTTCGGTTTGTGAACCGGCGGAAGGGCTCATCATTTGTTGCAGCGATGGGGTGGTCATAATCAAGTCTGTTTGCTAGAGATACTGGGTTGGACCTGAGGTAGTAGAGGCAAGAGGGGTGCCAATGGCGGCCAAGATTTTAGAAACCAAGGCAAGGAGAGATTGAGCAGCGGCGGCGGGTGTTAACATTCATGGAGGTGTTAAGATAGATTGCCCAATCTAGGCGAATTGAGAGAAACCTCCCGCAAACATTGTGGTAGGGGCAGAGACGATAGGGCCGAAACTTGTAGTAATGGACACTACGGGAATGGCAGACGATACCAAAGATTGAGAAGTAAGAAAAGCGAAAGCAAAAATTACCTATTAACTAGATGATTGTGGTGGTTCACTCATTGTTGGCTCCTTACTTTGAGCTCCTGGCTTGCTACAAGCACCTATCTTGCGGTGGCTCCTTGTGATCCTTCTCCCAGAAAAGCTTCCACGTGTTGCCATTTAGAGGGCGGGGTATCTCCCACTTCTACAGTCTTTGGCTGTTGTTGTTGGGGAACTCTTATTGTTTTTGAGGCCCAGGTGAGTGTCCACGAGGCTCGTGACATAGGCAGAATTCCCTATAGACTTCCTCCTTTGTTGGGTGGAGGACACTGATGTCTTAGCTTCCTCTTCCGCCTATTCTTATCCTTCATCGAGGTCATAGCCTTCACTAGCGCTTGATTCAAAATTAGGGTGCTCATCATCCCAAAGCTCGTCAAACCATTTATCCTCCTTTACGCTTTCATAAGGATCATCAAGCCATTTTGTTTCCTAGCGATATATCCAGAAGGATTTGATCCTTTCATTAGTCCATTCCTCTTCATTTCTCAGCTTATTGTACAAAGTTTTTCCCATTTTGAGGTTCTCATTATAATCCACCACAAGGAAATAGAACCTATGCCATGGTGGCCTGTTGTCTTCTGTGGGGATATGAATCAAGTCAACCAATAATTCATCTCCATCCTCTAGCGGGCTGCGCCTCTACTCCCAGTAAGGCTAAGGGATGTGAGTTACCTTGAGATTCTAATAAGGAATATCATTGAAAGGGTTGTAATACCACTTGTCATAGATCATTACCAACCCTAAATGAGCTAGTTTATATTGCAATAGTGGGTGTGTCTACTTTTTTTTCATGGCCACTATTTTGAAACTTTGTGGACAAGTGAAGAATCCCTTCCTCTTGACACTTTTTCTGTTGTAGAAGGTAATATCGATAATGCACACCTATTAGAACAATTCAAGAGCCAACACTTGATTAGTCACACATGTTGGATGGTGGAATGGTTCCCCAGTGAAGCCTCTCATTTAGATGAATGTAAAATCTGCTCCAAAGATCCAATCACATCTGGGGGTGAAATTACGCATAAAATCTATCTAAGTCAACGTGAGTCGATTAATACACCCCTCCCCTTGCAAATCTTGCAAAATCAAAGTTAAGAAAAAAATTGAAAATTCGTAATAATAAAAAATAGAAGAGAGGAGAGGGGTCCAGATAGAAACTGATTTTTTCCTATTCCTTTCGTCAAAGATAGACAACTTCACCCGCTTATCAAAGAAATAAGGGTTTTGATATAAAAACATATGAGCAAGAGATGGGTCCTGGCTATGAGGCCATGTTAGGTATCCATGTACATATGCAAATGAAATCTCTCACAAATAGAGAAAAGGAGAAAACCTAGTGGTACAAAACTCCTCCCCAAAAGAGAGATGAAATACAAAATAGAAATTCTCTCAATGATGAATAAGAAGGCCAAAACTCCATGTGAGAAAAAAAAACTCCCCATAAGAGAGAAGTAGAAGAGAGACAACACATCCCCCTCTATACCTTCATGGGCTAGTAGGGAAGACTAAATTTGTTAATTTAGTCGGTTCAACTTGGTACTTGTTAATTTTCTCTATCATCTTCATTGAGAAGAATTTTGCAAAATCGTACCAGAAGTAAGATTTTTTCTTGCGAGATTGGAAAGCCAAGCCCAATTGAAAAGACTATGCACCTCCTGGTCAATTTCTAGACCGAAAACAAATACCATCATTGAAAAGACATTTTGCAGGTCTTCCTTGAAAGCACCGTGTAGAGCAGGAATTTTTGGTGGCTTCTCTTGTTATGTTTCAATCCTTTGGGTTTCTTCATTATAAAATTCCAGAGCCTTATCCATGGTGCTCCATATATGATCTCCCTATTTAGGAGTAAATGTTTACACTTCCATTCCTCTCTGCATAGGGTCTGGAATGCACAACATATTCTAGATGGCAGTCGGGTTGATGTTAACTGACAATGTTCAACCCTCAATAGTGTTGGAATATGTGCCTCAATCCTTATTGACATGGAACTCCTGAAGAGAAAAGTCACTGTGACATTGTTCATGTCTAGGCAACTAACAGTTTTGAAGCTCTTGAAATGATCCTATCGCTGTGACAGGGTTGAATTCTTGCCGACAAAGTCTATCGCTGTGACTTTGTGCTTTCGGCATGACCTTTTGGCGAATGAATTTCTTCAGGCGACAGTGTGATCTTATCTGGCTAACTCGGGTTTCGGGGAGAGGTCCCAGCGATTGGTGGATGTCTCACTAATAGCTTAAAGCTATCGGGGTAACACAGAGGTCGTGGGGAGATGTCTCAATGATGTAGCTTGGTCACGGTGATAGACACGAGTTTTGGCGATAGTGTGACTTTCGGTGGAAGCTTTGTTTCGGTATGACGTCTCACCGAAACCGTGGGGTCTTGCCGATAGGTGAAAGGCTTTAGAGTAACATAAGGTTTTTTGGTAGAAAGTCTTGGTGAGATCGGTATGTCTTGCCGAATGGACTAACTCATCATTGTGATTAAAGACTTCGATATGAGTCTCTCCGAAAAGCGAATGTCACGCCGAATGGAAATCTCATCAGTGTGACTTGTGAACTTGACATGAGGTCTTGGCGAGAATGAAATGTCTTGCCGATGGAATGTCTAATTGCTATGACTTGTACATTCGATATGAGTCTCGCCAATAAGGGAAAACTTTGTCGATAGGAACAAAATGGACATCGATGGTTTTGGTATAACTTCTTTGTTGTCTTGCCGACTGCTAGAGACTTAAAGCCGATATCGATAGAGAAACTTTGTGGCATCGGGGAGACACTGTGAGTGTCTCACTGATATGCCAACAAAGTGTGAACATCGTTGACCGTGTAATCATCTTGTGTGGCATCCTGCTGGACCAATAAGAGGAAGCAGTTCTTTTAAACTAATGATAGTTGTTTTTTGTAATAGTTGCAATGCTGGAAAAACTGCATGCAAGGAAAAATCATCTGCTCGAAAGGAAACTGTCTATGATTGGCAATGGCAGATAAGGATGCACTGAAGACAAAATTAGAATGTGAATAAGATTTAAAGTAGATCGATTCTGATTGGGATATATGATGAGTTGTTCGAGTTGTTGAGAGAGAATTTGTCTATAACTGATGAACAGTGAATAAAGCTACAGAAAAATAACCAGAGAGTTGGATCTCTAAATTGTATGTAATGTTTTTGTTACTGTAATACAAAGTGATTCAGCTTGGTGTGGTGGGTTTTTTCCCGAAAGGGTTTCCCACGTAAATCTATTGTTCAGTTGTCTTTGAGTGTCTTCTCTATTTCTACAAATCTTTCATGTGTATCTTAATTAGATTTTAATTTGAAAATTAAAAGCCCTGCATTGCATTCTTCCCTGTGGATTTGACATTAGGAAAGTGTTTCCGCACCTCTTCTTTCCTTACAAGTGGTATCAGAGCCTGGCCAGTTGTGTTGTCCTTGTGAGTGGGTTGGGTTTTTTGTGTCAATCCTTTTCAGTGGGAGTTTTTTGTAGAGGTATGATAGTTTAATTACAAATTAAGATGGCAAGCACATCCAAAAGGATGGATATAGAGAAATTCAATGGAAGCAATTTTGAGCTATGGAAACTCAAAATGGAAGATTTGTTAGTAGACCGAGATCCTTGGACTGCTATGTCTAGAACAATGCATCAAGGCATGAAGCAAGAGGATTGGGACCTGGCAGATAGAAATTATAAAGGGATGATAAGGCTCTGTTTGGTAGATCTTGTTCATCTAAATGTGCATGAAGAAAAGATTGCCTCTTCCTTGTGGAAAAGACTGGCATCCATTTATTAGGGCAAGTCCTTGGTGAACAAGTTGTTCTTAAGGAAGAAGTTATATTCTTTGAGAATGTAGGAAGGAGGATCTGTTGCTGATCACTTAAATGCTTTCAACATGTTGATTGCTCAGTTAACATCTATTGGTGTGAAGATAGAAGATGAAGATAGTTGCATGCTGTTGTGTTCTTTGCCAGATTCTTGGGATCATCTGGTGATGGCTATTGGGAGTACGACATCCACTTTCAAGATGGAAGATGTTGTTGCTTCTCTATTATCAGAAGAGATGAGAAGAAAATATTCTGAGATGGCAAAGGAGGCTCTGGCTGTCAGAGGTAGACCAAAGGAGAAAAGCAAGAAGAAGGACAAGAAGTATAGATCAAAATTAGAAGGGAGATCAAAGTCTCCTGGCAAGAAGTCCAAGGTGAAGTGCTGGAATTGTGGGCAACCTAGTCATGTCCGAAGGGATTGCAAGGAGGAGAAAAATAAGAACTCTTCTAGAAATGATTCTTCTTAGAGTGATGCAGACGCCTTCATTGCAGCTTTGGCTACACAAGCATCGGATGATGTTTGGCTGATTGATTCTAGAGCATTTTTCCACATGACATCTCATAGAGATTGGTTCACGAAGTATGAAGAATACAATGGTGGAAAGGTGTACTTAGCAAGTGATTCATCTTTGGAAATTGTTGGTCGTGGAAGAGTCAGAATTCAATTCCCTGATGGAAGAGTAAAGGGAATCAATGATGTGATGCATATACCATGTCTATCCCAAAATTTACTTTCTATAAGTAAGCTGAATGATATTGGAGTGCATGTCACATTCTCTGGAAATGGCTGCAAGATGACTAGAGGCTCTATGGTGCTGGCTAGGGGTGCTTGAATTGGTACCTTGTACAAGCTGGATGCACAAGCTATTCAATGCAATAGTGTCTCTGCAAAGTCACTCAAGGATGCTCATGGAGAAAAGAAGGAAAACATTCCTGATGGAGTAAATGCCATGGAGGTTAAATTTCCAGCAGAAAAGACTATGCTCTGGCATCATAGGCTAAGCCACATTGGTGAGAAAGGTTTAAAAACCTTGAAAAATAAAAACCTAGTAGAAGGGCTTGAAGATTGTAACCTTGAGTTCAATTTTTGCAAACATTGCATATATGGAAAGCAGCACCGTGTTTCATTTTATTCCAGTCCTCACAAAACTTCTAATTTGCTTGATTATATACATTCTGATGTGTTTGGTCCAGTGAATGTTCCTTCTTTGTCTAAATCAAGATACTATGTGTCTTTTATTGATGATTATTCAAGAAGAGCATTTGTATATTTTCTGAAAAGTAAATCAGAAGTGTTTAGTCAGTTTAAGGAATTTAAAAACCTTGTAGAAAATCAGACTGGTAGAAAAATAAAATGTTTAAGGACTGACAATGGTGGTGAGTTTTATTCAGATGAATTTGAAAGGTACTGTACAGATCATGGGATTAAAAGACATAAGACTACACCTTATACTCCACAGCAAAATGGAGTTGCTGAAAGGTTCAACAAGACAGTAATGGAAAGAGCACGAAGTATGCTGAGCAGTGTGGCTTGGATGAGAAGTTTTGGGCTGAAGCGGTCTCTACAGCATGTTACTTGGTAAATCGTTCTCCTAACTCTACTCTTGTTGAGAAGACGCCTTTGGAAGCATGGTATGGAAAGAAGCCCTCTCTGAGACATATTCGTGTCTTTGGTTGTGAGGCATATGCATATGTGCCATTTGAAAAAAGATCTAAGTTGGAAAACAAAGTTGTGAAGTGTATTTTTATTGGCTATAGCACTGGAATAAAAGGATGCAAGTTTTGGAATCCTGAGACTGAGAAGGTTTTATACAACAGAAGTGTTATCTTTCGTGAGCTGAAACCTTCTACATTGGATCTGTAGTTAGAAAAGAAATTAGAAAATGAAAAGGATGTAGCAGCAATTCCTCAGACACCAAATAAAGAGGAATTGAAAAATCAAAATGTACTTGATACTGAGGAGAGCTCAAGTAGTTCTAAAATTTATGAAGATGATGAAGAACCACCTCAGCCTCAGCCTATGAGGAGGTCAACTCATGAAAGAAAGCAACCTGAAAGGTATGGGTTTTCTTTAATAGAGTCTACTTGTGCCTATGCTTTAATTTCTAGCACTGATGAACCTAGGACTGTGAAAGAGGCATTTAAAATGTCTGATTCAAACTCTTGGTTGGAAGCCATGAATGAAGAAATGAAATCATTAGAGAAGAATGACACCTGGAGTTTGGTTCCATTGTCTAAAGGCAGAAAATATGTAGGCTGCAAATGGATATTCAAAAAGAAAATTGGTTTGGATGACAGTGTAGAAAAATATAAAGCAAGGCTGGTTGCAAAAGGTTATTCCCAGGTAGAGGGAATTGACTATGGAGAAATCTTTTCTCCTGTAGCTAAGCTGACATCTATTAGATTTCTTTTCTCACTTGCATCAACATATGATTTAGAGATTGAACAGATGGATGTGAAAACAACATTTCTTCACGGTGATCTTGAAGAACAAATTTATATGTCCCAGCCAGAGCACTTTGTGGAAAAAGGTAAGGAAAGGCTGGTTTGCAAGTTGAAGAAATCTCTGTATGGTTTAAAACAATCTCCTAGAATGTGGTACCAAAAGTTTGACACGTTTGTCTTGTCTTTGGGATTTGTAAGATTAAAATGGGATCATTGTGTGTATTACAAAGCTAAAAGTGATCAAATTCTTATTATTGCACTATATGTTGATGATATGTTGTTTATAGGCAATAGTAAGCTAATGATTTCTGATCTTAAGTCCCAGTTGTCTGTAAAGTTCGAAATGAAAGATCTTGGTGCAGCAAGGTATATTCTGGGAATGGAAATAACTAGGGACAGAAAGAATAGAAAACTTTGGCTCAGTCAGAGTAAGTATATCATGACTGTTCTAGAGAGATTTTGTATGACTGAGTGCAAACAGCTAGTTGTTCCAGTTACACAAGGAACGAAGCTATCTGTTGAGGATTGTCCAAAATCTTCTTTGGAGGACATGACTAGTGTGCCTTATGCAAGTGCAGTTGGCAGTCTTATGTATACAATGGTCTGTACAAGGCCAAACATTGCCCAAGCAGTGGGAGTTCTTAGTCGGTTTATGGCTAATCCTGGAAGAACACATTGGGATGCTGTGAAGAGAGTGTTTAGATATCTGAAGGGCACTTCAGACTATGCTTTGTGTTACCATGGTAACTTGGTTGAATCATAGAGAACTCTCAATATTCGAGGTTATGTGGACTCTGATTGGGCAAGGGACATTGACAGCAGAAGATCCACCAGTGGATATATTTTCATGATGAATGGTCTTGCAGTAAGTTGGATGAGCAAGCGGCAGGCTGTAGTCGCTTTGTCTACTACAGAGGCAGAATACATGGCAGCCACACATGCCTGTAAAGAAGCAATTTGGTTAAACATTTTTGTTCTAACATTGGCTTTGATGTAGAAAAGATTACTATCTACTGTGACAACCAGAGTGCTATATGTTTGGAAAAGAATCCTACTTTCCATGCCAGGACGAAACATATAGATGTACAATATCATTTTGTACGAGATATGGTGGAGGATTGGAAGGTCTCCTTGGAGAAAGTGGACACTCTGGAGAATGTTATAGATGCATTGACGAAGCCTGTGAGCATAGACAAGTTCAGGTGATGTGCCAGTTCGATGGGCCTCATGGCCCATGTTTTTGAGTAGTTTGTTTATGCTCTAGAGGTGTCAGTAAGATCTTCGTCAAGTGGGAGCTTGTTGGAATACGTGCCTCAATCCTTACTGACATGGAACTCCTGAAGGGCAAAGTCACTATGACATTGTTCATGTCTGGGCGACTAACAGTTCTGAAGCTCTTGAAATGATCCTATCGTTGTGACAGGGTTGAAGTCTTGCCAACAAAGTCTATCGCTATGACTTTGTGCTTTCGGCATGACCTTTTGGCGAATGAATTTCTTCGGGCGACAGTGTGATCTTATTGGGCTAACTTGGGTGTCAGGGAGAGGTCCCAGCGATTGGTGGATGTCTCACCGATAGCTTAAAGCTATCAGGGTAACACAGAGGTTGCGGGGAGATGTCTCAACCATGCAGCTTGGTCACGGCGATAGACACGAGTTTTGGCGACAGTGTGACTTTCAGTGGAAGCTTTTTTTCGGTATGACGTCTCACCGAAACCGTGGGGTCTTGCCGATAGGTGAAAGGCTTCAGAGTAACATAAGGTTGTCGGCAGAAAGTCTTGGCGAGATTGGTATGTCTTGCCGAATGGACTAACTCATCACTATGACTAAAGACTTTGATATGAGTCTCTTCGAAAAGTGAATGTCACGCCGAATGGAAATCTCATTGGTGTGACTTGTGAACTCGACATGAGGTTTTGGTGAGAATGAAATGTCTTGCCGATGGAATGTCTGATTGCTATGACTTGTGCATTTGATATGAGTCTCGCCGATAAGGGAAACCTTTGCCGATAGGAACAAAATGGACATCGATGGTTTTGGTATAACTTCTTTGTTGTCTTGCCGACTGCTAGAGAATTAAAGCCGATATTGATAAAGAAACTTTATGGCATCGAGGAGACACTGTGAGTGTCTCACCGATATTCCAACAAAGTGTGAATGCCATTGACCATGTAATCATCCTGTGTGGCATCCTGCTGGACCAATTAGAGGAAGCAATTCTATCAAACTGATGATGATTGTTTTTTTGTAACAGTTGCAACGTTGGAAAAACTGCATGCAAGGAAAAATCATCTGCTTGAAAGGAAAATGTCTATGATTGGAAATGGCGGATAAGGATGCACTGAAGACAAAATCAGAATGTGAATAAGATTTAAAGTAGATCGATTCTGATTGGGATATACGATGAGTTGTTTGAGTTGTTGAGAGAGCATTTGTCTGTAACTGATGAACAGTGAATAAAGCTATAGAAAAATAACCAGAGAACTGGATCTCTGAATTGTATGTAATGTTTTTGTTACTGTAATACAAAGTGATTCAGCTTGGTGTGGTGGGTTTTTTCTCGAAAGGGTTTCCCACGTAAATCTATTGTTCAGTTGTCTTTGATTGTCTTCTCTGTTTCTACAAATCTTTCATGTGTATCTTAATTAGATTGTAATTTGAAAATTAAAAGCCCTACATTGCATTCTTCCCTATGGATTTGACGTTAGGAAAGTGTTTTTTCACCTCTTCTTTCCTTACAAATAGTGTTGGTACTTGGATTGAAACGCTTAATGACTGCATCAACCAATTATGGGCAGTAGTGTACAGATGGGACCATATATTGAGGAAACCCGCTGAACCATAATTTTTCTACAGTTGGCAATGCCCTTTTGGACACCTTCATTCTTTCGCAGGCTGCTTCCCTCAATCCTTTAGGGTTCTTTGTGAGAAAGGGTTCATGAACATTATTACAATCTTCATGAACTAAGCTCCGGTCTTTGTAGATTTTGGGCTTGTCTAGCTACCTTTTGTTTGCCCATTTTGACTTTTCAGGAATACCTGACGTAGCATAAGAAATATTCTCAAAGACATTAACAACTAGTTCTCCTCGTAGAGCTTTAGCTAATCTTTGTGTCGCAACTGGCCTAACTCCCTGGCTTGAACTTTCTGCCATTGTTAATTTGCGGGAAGCTTTTCGCTTTAGCTTGGATTTTCTACAACTTTACCTCAACTTTGGTTGTGCTCTAGAAATTTTTCCTTTCTACTTTGAGTAGCATTCTTAAAATAAAACTTTTAAGTGCTTTAAAAATTTTACATGCAATATTTTGAGATCTTTTCTCAAGGTGGTAGATGGGAGTCACCTTTTTTGCATTTAATTCAGCATGTACTGCCAACCCTTTGGCTTGTGTGAGATGAATTTACTTGCCACTTTTATTTCATAGGAATTCATAAATATAATTAGCAACTGTATGTACAACGCGATTTTCTTGGAACTTGAGCCGACACTCTACTAACAGCTTAAGCATTTGTATGTGTTGGCAATTAATATCCCAAAAGGAATTATTAAGCCAAAGATGTGATCAAAAAAGATGAGTTCCACCTTGGGAAATATAAAATACCTAGAGGATGACACCTCAGTCCTTGACCATGCATAACACCACCAATTGCTACCACCAGCTTAGGCTAATTAATTATCCCTTATTAGTTTTGCATGCAACAAACCGTACTTAGCAGACACAACTGGGTGGGAAATTCGAGCAAGCTTGGGCACAACTTTCAATTTGGTACTCGATTAATATCACGTTTATGGAAAGTAGATTACCACGCCTTTCCTCACTTTTTCTATAAATAGGCATCTAAGCAGTAGCGAAATCAGACTTAGCAATTTGAGCAGAATTGGTATTAGGTAATTGGTTTAGCAGTTTAGCATTTGCAGTTGCGTAGCATTCTCATAGGCTAGACTTAGGTGCTTTGTAGGGATAGTTTTAAGGTATTCACACAAATTATGACAAGATGAACACCCCAATTAGGCTAGTGTCACATAATTCTTAGATTTCCTTCTTAGGCGAGATTTTGACTAGGTGCTTAAAGAGGATGACGAAGAACAAGCACTCGCTATCAATAATAGCAATAAAATGGGTCTTGGGACGAGACTGCCTTGAGTATGAGGATAGGTATAGAGTTAACACTGACATGTGCTTACACTTTATGGCCTCCATGTTGGATATAGGAATCCTCAAGCCTTTGATCTTGCATCTGGTGAAGGAAATGGTCACATGGTGGGGGAATTCTAACTATGAGCGACCTTCAAAGGTTTATAGAAGAGGACACGGTTGTGTCGTGGTTGCCATTTCTGACTGGCTTTCACCTCCAGTTGCAAGATGAGCACCGCCAAAGGGTCACTCAAGCTTGCCATTTCTTGTTTTGTATCTACAATGTGGTGTCATTTTATGACATTGACTGGTACACGGACTTCAGGAACCTAGTGTTCCCTCCACCTGCCTTTGCTCCATTGGATGATGTCTCTATTGTTGATGCCCCTATTGATGAGGATATTGTGGATGTCATTGATGCATCTGTTGTTGTTGCTTACATCGTGAACTAAAGACTTCTGTGTTTTTCTTTTTTATTTTTGAACTTCCCATAGTGATTAGTCTATATTTTTGTATACATGCCTAAAAAAGGCTTTCATAAAATATATAAAAGAAGCAAAATAGACTATATATTTTTGGAAGCATGGCCTTTGAGCCATTTTGGAAATGTAAATATCAAAGCATATATAATGAAAATATATCCTTATATAATCATCTTGTTTCTTCTATTGGATTCTACAACTGGGTCATCTTTTCTTTTTTAGCATGTATGTATGAATTTTGTATGTAGGCATTTAATTTTTCTGTTTTGTTTAGCTATAAGTTTATTTCCCTTCCTCTTCGCAATAATGGGTCACTTTTTCTTTTCTGCCTCGAACCACAGGATAAATAAAAAGACCGGCCAACAAAACAAAAGGGAAAGAAAGGAAAAACATTATAAACATATTTACATGGGTAACGTAAGCAAGCTTAATTGAATATTTTTAGGTAAATTTCGTTGACCGAAATTCCCAACGCTTCTTTTTCCATAGTTTCTAACTCATATGCATTGTGCTCTTTGCATTGAATTATTTTGAATGGTTCTTCCCAGAGGCTTTCAAATTTCATGTGTTGGCCCGACTTCGCGGCCCTTTCATTAAATTTTAGCACCAAGTCTCTGCACCTTAGGCCTTGGTCAGACACTTTCTTTTAAAACTACCTTTTAACCACTTGTTGGTGATTAGTCATGGTTGTTAGGGACTTTTCCCTTTTTTCTTGTACTTTTAGCAACTCATCTAACGACACCTCCATTGTGTTATTTTGTTCTACTTCAAGGGATTTTAGCAATTATAGCGCCAGGATCTCCATAGAGATAGGCAATAATGCCTCTTTTCCATAAACTAGCTCATACAGTGAAGTCTTGAGGACTTGCTTTGGAGTTATGTTGTCCACCCATAGTGTTGCTCAGAGGTTTTTTTGCCACTTCCTTTGGTATTTTGACCCAATTCTTTTGAGGAGTTAGACCAAATTATTATTTGTAGACTCGGCTAAGTCGTTCCCCCGCGGGTAGTAATTTGATGATGTTTTAAGGAATATGTCATGTGTAAGTGTGAATTGACTTACCTTGGAGCCTAGGAAATCCTTAGCATTGTTGGAGATGATAGTTTTGGGCGGGCCAAATCTCATCACCAATTCTTCTAGGAAATCCACTATCTCTGCATCTGTCACATTCTTTAGTGGCATGACTTCAGACCATCTTGTGAAGTAGTGTGTGGCCATCAAGATCCATTTATATCCTATGTTGGAGGTTGGATTGATCATTCCAATGAAGTCTAAACCCCATTGCACGAATGGATCATCAACCACTATCAGATTGAGAGGCATTGTGGAATTCTTTCTTCTTCTTGCGAAGATTTGACATTCCTTGCAAGTTTTCACCAAGGAGTAGGAATCATGAAATAGCGTCAACCAAAAGTACCATGCACACATGATTTTGATGGCAGTTGTCTTTGTAGAGAAATGTCCACCCGCAGAACTACTGTGGTAAGTGTCGAGGATCCTTTTTGCTTGCTCTATGATAACACATCGCAACAAAATGTCATTGAAATTTCTCTTGAACAAGATCCCTTCAATGAGCGTGAATCCATTGTTTTGCAGCCAGCTCGGCAGATATTTTCATGTATGCATAAATCTAATTCTATCTGCCAGCCAACAACCTTGGGACTCCAACTCATTCATTAGGACTAGTTCTGACTACTCTTCTTTAGTGGCCATTTCTTCATCGTGCGAAAGATATTTGCACAATCCTCTTCCTCGGATAATTTTTGTAGGCTTAACCTCAATGTCATACTTGAGGATTTTGGTGATCCAATTGGCTCTTTTCTTGGTGATTTCTCCTTCCATGTTATATTCACACACACTAGAATGTGCAACATAGACAATCACCTTAATGCAGGAGATTAGGTGTCAGAACTTCTTGAGTCCCTTAACTATTGCAAGTGCTTTCCTCTCTAAAAATTTGTAGTTTATTTCATATTCCTTCAAGGTCTGGGAGTGAAATGCTATCAGATGTTCTCCCTTTCCCTTGTCATCTTTCTGAGTTAAGATAGTAGCAATGCTTGACTTGCTACTAAATACATACATTATGAAGTCCTTTGATAAGTCTGGGTTGACCAGAACAAGAGCAGAAGAGATAGCATCTTTGACTTTCTCAAAGGCTTCTCTGGCTTCTTTTGTCCATTTAAATGTTTGATCCTTCTTCAACATTAGGGGAATTGGCCTAATTATTCCTGCAAAATCATAAATAAATTTTCTAATAAAATTTACCTTCCCCAAGAAGGACTGAACGACTTTCTTGTTGACCGAGAGAGGAAGCTCTTTGATTGCTTTCACCTGCTTAGGATCAATTGAAATTCCTTCTTTGGACACTACGTGCCTTAGTAGTTTTCCTTGTGGTATTTCGAAGACACATTTTTTTGGGTTTAGGGATATCCCGAACTCTTGGCATTTCTTGAACACCATCTCTAGATGATCAAAATGATCATCCTTGGACTTGGAAAACACTGTCAAATCATCCAAATAGATTAGGATAATCTTGTTGATTAGTTCAATGAAAGCGATATCCATTACCCATTAGAAGGTAGCTCCTGCATTTGAGAGGCCAAACGACATCTTAGTGTATGCAAATGTTCCCCACTTGGTAGTGAACATTGTCTTATGTTGATCCTCCTCTTTGACCCAGATCAGATTGTAACCGAAGAAGCCATCTAACAAGGAAAACATCTCCAACCCTACCACTGTTTGCAGGATTGACTCCACTGAAGGTAGCGAGTAATGATCTTTCAGGGATGCTCTGTTTAGGTCCTGAAACTCCACACATAGGCAAATATCTCCATTTTTATTTTGAACCGGGACCAAATTGGATACCCATGTGCTATGCTTGATAGAGAAGACAATCCACAACTGGATTAACTTTGGTAATTCTTGTGCCATTAGCACTTCAATCTTGGGATTGACTGGCCTTTGTTTTTTACAGATAGGATTTTCACCTTCTGCCAACTCTATTGTGTGTTGAATGATATCGGGATCATATCCCCTGAAGTCGTCGTAAGACCAGGCCACCACTCCTTCATATTTATCACAAATTCCAATAAGCCTTTCTTTATCGTGATGCGAGATGTCCTTCCTAACTTTGAGCTTTCTTCCATCTCTAACCTGAAGTTCTGCATAGTCACTTTTGTCTACTACAAACTTTCATTTGTCATTTCTTGCATCGTCACAATCAAAAAGTTTTTTTAGAGTGACCAATCCTTTTGGGAGCTTGTTAGATTTTAGCTGGTTGATTTGTCCTTCATAGGCTTCAACAATCTTTGGTTGGATTTGGTCAACAAATTCTCCCAATTGCTAGATGAATGAGGCAATGTGTTCATCACTATCAAACACATGCCAGCTTTGGTCATTGTCTGGAATTTCCGATCAGACTATTACTTGTACAAAGTGTTTTTTGTGAATGAAATTGAAGGCAGGATCAAACTGAGATCTGATTGATGCCATGTGATCTGCATCTCTATTTTATCTTCGAGGCACCATCTAAATGGTGAAGGTGCCAAAACCCTCAATCAGGTCCCAAACTCAGTGTCTATAGGATCACATGTGGATATTCTTGGCCATAAAAATTCCTTGGACTTGATTGACTACTAGTTTGGAGTCTCCAAACACCATTAGTTGTTTTATGCCCATTTGTTCCACAAGACTGATACCTTGCACTAGTCCTTCGTATTCAGCTTCATTGTTCAAGCAAGTGAACTGGAAGCAGAAAGACCTCAGAGTCTTTTCATTTTGTGGGGATATTAAACATATCCTGGCTCCTGTGCCATTCTTGCATCTTGCTCTATTGAAGCGCAACGTCCACATTTCTGAGGCTTAACCGCTTGGATTTTTTGACAACCTTTGGGATCACCTGATCTTCATCGTAGATGACATAGGTGCCCAGCCCGGTAGCATGATAGTTTCTGAAAGGTTTAGTGTCTATATGTTCACTTAAGAGAACATCTTCTTGATCATTTTGGTCTTTGGTCACTTTTTCATCTTCTAGTAGCTCATTGTAATACATTCCTTGCTTGGTGATAGAGGTATGCATGACTTCAAAACTGATCATGGCTTCATCGGCTACATTTTCTAAATGTAAAGCTTCGGATTCTATATTCATCTTCACACCATGCTTCGTTCTAAGGTAAATATGACCAATTCAGGGATAGATATCTGCCCACTTTTGAAAAAAAATTCTCGGGATAGGCAGAGGTCGAACATGGGGGGAACATCTATGATCATAGTGTCTTGCGACACAATGATACTAGTGCAAGCAAATAAGGTCAAGGGGAGTGCTTTGATGAAACCTACGGTTTTGACGCTATCTCCATAAAGCTACATCACTCCTCTTTTTAAGGGCTCATAGTTGAGTTCTAAAGCTTCAACTATTTGTTTAGGCATAACTGTGGTGCTAGCACCATAATCAATCATGACATTGTTTAGTAATTTCTCCCCTATAATGAGAGTTAAGAAGAAGGGTTGAGGCTTTAGTTTATCTCTTACTTTAGCAGGGGCTTCCGCTATGTTGTTTGTAAGAACTTTGGTAGAAGATGGTTGATCAACAACCCTTTCTTTGGGCAACTACTCCATTGGCGTTGCGCTTATGTCTTTTCAAAGAGCCTTCTATAGTAGCGTCTTCTATTCTCGGTGGCTAGAATATCCCATAGAGACACATTAGTAGATGATTTCTTCAATTGTTCCACCACATTGAACAATGGCAGATTCAAAGGTTTCTGCTCCTTTTCTCTTGCTATAACAACCTCCTTTTGTTGTTGATATTGTGGCACTACTGCAGAGATACTAGGCGTATGGTCAGAAGCACTTTTAGGTTGCAGAATGACTAGTTGTGGGACAACTGGTTCACCCGTAATTCTCCTCTTCGAGCGAGTGTTGTAGTCAAATTATACCTGCGGTGTTTTAGATGTGGATGTGTCATTGGAAAACACCGCTTCTTCTTCTTCCATCCATGAGAAGAGTGTGTGGTTGAGAGCGATGTCCACTTCTTGCTCTAGTGACATCCCTTGCATTTGTGCAGTGAGCACCGCATTGTCCATTTGTGAAGAGGTATACACATAGCTTCTAGGGTCTATCATTGTGGCTTGGTTGCACTGCTATGCCACCTTTTTTTGTAGGTTGTCGTGTGGATAGTTGTGGGGCATGTGTGAATCACTGCAAGGGAAGCACTAGGGATTGGTTTCATTGATCAAATTTTTTTTCCCCGTAGTTAGCTCTCTACTCGAACTTAGATTAGCGCTCAGTAGTGGAGAGGATACCAGTACTATTTGATTTTTTGTTTGGGCCTACGAATTGGCATGAGCACCTCTTTGGAACTGGTTTTGTTGGTAAGAGTACCTCCCACCTTGATAATTCTGGTAGGCAGGTTCCGAGGTATGGCCTAGTTGTGCTTGATAATGGTTATCTCATTAACAATAGTCTGCAACAATTCCTTGCACTCGCTCATCTCTTCTTTTGAAGAGCCAGATGTGGAGGTAGCATTCTACGGCGTGCTCAAATACATGTACATGGATTGAGGAGGAGCTAGTGTGTTGGTAGAAGGAATATCCTAAGCAAGAACTGATATTTCTGGGAATATAGGAATGATGGGCTAAGGTGGTAATTTCTTGGCATCTATCAAATTGTTCTCCGCTTTAACAATGACGCTATATGCACCCGGTAGTGTGGTTCCGTCGAGAGACTGCATCATCATTTGATAGATTTCAAGTAGAACATGAATGCCATATCGGGCAATGGGTGGATATCAACTTGAATCCTTTGTTAGCTTGTATGGAACCAAGAATTGAAGTCAGTCATGGCTTTGTGTGGGGCCCGCTTTATGACCGAGAGTTGATAATATAGCGATGATTGGTCTCCTTCATTCAAAAATATTTGATAGAAAGGCTCCCCGAGCTCATCCCAGGTACTAATAGTGTTTTCTTACAAAGTGCAGTACCAATCCAGTGCCTTTCCCCTAAAAGAGGTGGCAAATAGCCTTAACGCCACATTTTGGGTTGTAACCCCATGTACCTAACATATGTCTGCAACATCTTGCAAATGTTTAGGCAGTGTTCTTGAGCCATCTCCAGTGAATTTAGGTATAGCCTTTAGGGAGGAAACTGAGATAGTGACCCAAATGACAAGCGCTATTGGTGCAACAAGAGGGATTCCAGCGTCCCATGCCACATAATTTCTGTTAGTAGTAGGCAATATGGCTAGCGGATAGGGAGGAGGAAGTAGAACGTTCACTAATTGGGTTGCGGGTTGTACTGTCCCTAACGGTGGTACTAATAAACCAGGATTAGTTCTTGTTTAGGACCTAGTAATAGGTCGATGGCTCATACACCCTTCTAAAAATTTGATTCATTTAAGTGCAGTCCCACCGGGTATGCCAGGAAAAAGAAAAACTGTTGATGCCAAAAATTGGCAAGGCAACAACCCTTTGTGGGAAACTCAATTTATGGGGGACCTATTGCGCTAAACTGAGTGACCTCTGGATTTTTAAAGAAGTTGACTTCTTTTGTTAATGGGGTTTTGGAACGGGAAAAGGAAGCAAATATAAAAATAAAAGATCTAACTAAGGCGATGTGCCAAAATTTAGATAAAAGACACGATAAACCTATCTTTTGGATATGATCTAAGGGCCTGCTTAGCAATTTACCATGTCCTAGAATAACAAAAATTAAGGAATTAAGGATTGCAGCATGAACAGCTCATTCAATGACATAAAATAACAATCATTCCCATTTACTGAAAAGAAGAATCGAAAGACATGATCTAAACCAGCAAACTTGCATTCAAATTATAGAAGTATGACAGATAAACCATTCAAATAATAATGGCACAACATAAAGTTTATCAATAGCATAAGAAACAGAGAGGTTGAATAATGGCATAGTCTATGAGTTCTTGCAATAATCTAAACAATACAAAGGCATGGTATCTCCAAAAAATTTGTAATTCTAAAACTGGTGAAATAGCATGTAATCTTTGAATTTGTAACCTCAAACATTGGAACCTTTAGAACCCTTTTTCTGAAGCAAAGAGCAGTATTTACAATAAACCCTTCACTGCTTGGAAAGTAGCAACTGAAAAGATTCAGAATTTGAGCAATGATGTTGAGGCAATGATTTCCCTTAGTCGTTGTAATAGAAAAGATTTGGACCATAGCATTTGGTCGCTCCATTCAGGTGCATCCTCTACGAATGATGGCAGTGGTCCACCAAAGTCCCGTGTAGACAAGTGTCACCTCTTTGGATAAGCAATTAGAAAACGTGGTAGTATTTCACAGCCCATAGTCTACTTCATCCCCTACATTGAAGAAGTGTGCACCGAAGGGACGCGTGGTAGCATCTCATTGCCCACAATCAATTTCTTGTTTCTTCGTTGAAAACCTGCGCTGAGATGACATGTAGAAAAATATTTATTATAGACACTACTTGTGGGGCTCGCCAAATCTTTATGCAAATCGGATCTATGTGGCACACGGGTGGGGACCGACGAGGAAGTGAAAAGAAGCAATCAGAATAGCCTGCGATGAAGACACATGGGAGCATAGTGCGGACTGATAGAAGAGCAAGGAGGAAAAATCCTTCAGAGAGCGATGAGCGGATGCGTGGAAGAGGCCATGGTGACAACCAAAAGGGGGCCAATGAAATTCACTGAAGGCATGGGCTGGTACTTAGCCAAAATCAAAACCTGAAGGGAGCATGGTGAATTTCAAATTCACAGTAGCAAGGCGTGGTTTTCCCAAAGTGCCAAATTTTGGCATTTTTTAGTTTTAAAAATCTCCTTCATCAAACACATCTTTTTGATCCTTTTCTGCCATGGTTTCTTTGTTGAAGTTTTTGAAGCTTAGCTTTCAACACCTAGTACTAGCCAATCTGCTATTAATGGTTGTGGAGCTCCTAACTTTGTTCTTGAAAAATGAAAATAGACCCACAGAGTAAAACTTGATTTTTGATGATTCCGAGTTGACCAGTGTGATTGTGAAGTCGATTAATCCTATCAAAATCATTTTCAATCATTTTCGAGAAGGTCCTATTTTCAGGGGTTTCCCTAAAAATAGGGGCACAGAACCCTAATTTTTAATTTTTCAAAATTTTACACATATGTTCCTTAACAGAAATCGACAAAAACCTCATGTTTGGCTTGACATAAAATAGACTTTTAACAACATTTTTACATGATTTAGCTCAATTTAAGTAAAATTCCAAAAAATTATTTTGGGTACAACAAAATGGAATCTTGATCAAAGATTAGATTAACTTGGATATCATGATCATCTAAAGGGGATTAATGGATAGACTCAAGGATAGGATCTTAATTAAAGATTGGATTATCATGGATGTTATAAGTAAGATATTGATCAAGGATTAGATTACCATGGATGTCATGATCATCTATTGGGATTTATTGGGCAACTTGATCTTGATTTATCTTATGGTTTATTTCATCATGCTTTGGACTTTGCTCTTGACATATATCCAATGGTCTAGGCAAGGGAATGCGATTTTGGATAATTATAGGATTTTCTTGAGTGGACTCGTGGTTTTGGCATGGAAATAATGGAGTTTTGATAGTAAGATCATTTTTTAGATTAGTAGGTGATAGAGGGCATGATAGTGGAAGAGGGTTGGATGGTGTATAATTAGCAATGAGATGGGATTGCATAACTTTATTTTGAGGAAAATCCTTTGCAATTAGTCCTCAAAGATCATTACTAGATGTGTTTTAATTGGATGGATTTGTGGATTACAATGGTTTAGTGGATGAAGGATTGAGAGAGGAGGTGGAGGCTATGATACTTTCTTGGTTTTCCTTTGACATTGATCCAACATGGAGTATACCTTGGTCAATAAGGTCTTATATTTGGTTCTTGAGTCTAAAGCAAGAAGAATTTTTACATCCCTTGGTCTTGTGGTTTTCACAAAAGTCATCTTCATTCCAGAAAGATGGTTTGACAGGTCATGGGTCGTAATGGTATACTTATGGAAGTTGAATAACGTTTGATTGGATTATATTTTTCAAAACTGATTCAATTGGCTCTCTTAGGGGAATGCACTCACATCTTGGAGGTATGTTGGTCCTAATTTGAGGACCACATTGTGTGTTGTTTTGAATGGTGTTTGTTGATTGTACATAACCTCGTGGTTGATTTTTGTTGGTTTTTTGGTATGGAAGAGAGATGGATGGTTGACTAGGGATTGTGGGTGATTGGTCTTGAGGATTGATGGATAAGTCACTAGGGACTGTGGGTTGTTGGTATTGATGGATCATGCTCCTGAGGTTTTTAGTTTGACTACAAAGAACAAGGTAAAATGAAGAAATGGTTGTGAATTTGGATTACGATTAACAATGGGATAGTGTGAATGGGTAAGTTGGTGGATGATGGTTGGATTCTAAACCCTAGTGCAAGGTAAAGATAAGCAATCAAATAATTTTTTGGTTTTTTGGTTTTTTAAATTTTTTGGATGTGATTTTTCAAAAAAAATTGGACTTTTGGTTTTTCAAATATTTTTGGATTTTGGGGATTTTTCAAATGTTTTTGGAGTTTTGAAGTTTGAAATCCTATATACTAATAAAAATATAGATGATTAAAAAAATATAAGGCTTAAGAAGGATAAATTCTCCATTGGATTTCAAATAGGGAGGTTTTACTCTAACAAAAGTAGACACAAAAAACACATGAACAAGCCTAAATTAATCAAGTGGGAGTGTTAACTTAGTGTGAGACACCTCTCTTTAAAGAGTGGATAGCTAGAGTTTCAGTGGCATAGAACCAATACGACGATAAGTTCACCTTTCCTCTCTCCTTGGGAGGTTAGAGAAGCCAAACCCAAGAATTTCTATCTCAACTCAAGGGAGTACATGGTGAGTAGATTTGGGCATGATATTGTACCCTACACCACACTAAGAAATGGTCGAAAGTTCTTAAACTGGGCTATTCTCTATATGCCACAAGGGCACATGAGGCCTAACCCATCAATTTGAAATTGCAAGGAAGTCAAACAACCGAGAGAAGAGGGAAACCCACCCTTCTCCTTCACTTCCCGAAGGTATAAAGTTCTTGGGGGCTTAGCCCGAATGAAAAACTCACCACTTCCAAGAGGTGTGTCTTTAGATTCACCCCCCACTATTTATACTCCATCAGAACACTGGAGTTGAGGTCATCCTCTAGGGTGATGAAATACTTAGACAAACCCCTTAAAAAATAGAAAAGTGGTGTTTTTGATTCTCAAGATCACACAAAGCATGCAAGGGAAGAGCATACACACACACACACACTTTCAAGATTAAAAGACACTTGTTCTCTAATTAACAAAATAAAAATGTGAATTGTTTATTTTAATATCACAAAGAAATTATTTGAAAAGATAGTAAACAAGCAAGGCACACAAAAATAAAATTGTCTTCTCTATTTTGTCTTGCAAAACCAATTTCATTAGAAGTTTTTTTTTCCTTTGGCTTATGAAATTTTTTTTCTTCAAATGATTAGTGAAAACACTTAAATAATTCAAATTAGAAAATTAAGCGTGCTGCCATTAAAAATTCTTGTGAAAGTTTTTAATGATTTTTTTAAGAAATCATCAAAAAATAAGGTGAAATTGAAACATTCACTTTAACTGATTATATCTAATTTCTGATTTCTAATTTGAATAAATGATCTAATTCAAAACATTCACATCATAACCAACTTTACAATGTCTACAAAACTTCAAAATATGATTAGTGATTTGAAAGTTGTCTGTTTTACTATAGGTTGGTATTTTCAAAATTTGGGAAGAGGAGTAAGTAGACTAACTAAATGATTAAACATCTATGAATTAGTTTTCTAATAAGAAAATGAAACCAAATTCATTATTAATAGAATTTTAATATGTACAATAAAAATTTTCTGTCAAAAAGTAGAAATCCATACAAATGTACGGATTAACAAATAAAGTGTTTGGAAATCATGTTTTTTAGTCTCAAATGCTATCCTACACCAAAATATGGGGTAATATATGAAAATTTGTTGATCGATCCTTTCAGACACAACTATGATATCTATTTCTCCTCAAAAATATCATAAAAAGTGTTATTTTCATAGCCTCTTGAAAGTACCTATAGATTGCAATATAAAAAAAAAACCAAAAACTTAAAAACAACAAAGTTAGTCAAAGAAGGTTAGTATTCACGTCGCGTTCACCAAATGTATAGACTAGAAATCAGAAATAAAATACATAAATCATTAAATGGTAACCACAAAACCATAAGATTTAAATAAAAGATTATAATCTATCAATGGAGTACAAAGATGACACAATAAATGTGAATTAAAACAATGCTAAATTATACCTTCTCACATCACCATTGATTCACCTCCATTGACCTTCTCCATCTCACTTTGCAAGTTAGGAATGTATCTCTTATATTTTTATGTGCACTAATTCGCTAAGCTCGGGATGATGACGATGGCGAGATTTCAAAGGTTGTGGGTCAATTGTGAAGAAATGAAGACTAAATTTATAAAAGATTCAGGTGCAATCAACAACCAAGATTGAATAAGCAATCAACAGTGAGGATTGAATGAGATAATTTGCATGGAAAAGTTGCCCATTCAAAAATGGTAGATAGGAAGAGAAATGGAAGAGATGAGTGGAAAAGGAAAAGAAGAAGTGGAGAGAAAATAGAAACATGTAATAATTAAGTGGAGAAAAAGGTGGAAGGTGGAAGAGTGAAGTGGAGAGAATTATGGGAGATAGAAGAGTTAAGTGAATAGTAAAATAGGGTAAGTTAGTTTTTTTTTTTTTTTTTTTAGACTGCAGGAATCGGGTAGCACGACCCCCTATAAACTGCAGTGCGCCTGGTAAACTTTTTAACGTGACCGGCGGCGCTGGCGCGACACGCCCTCCGGTACCACGGGACGGGGGGGAGACTAGAACTTGTGACCAGCAGAGCCGCAACGAAATTACTTAGCCAACCAAGCTAGGGCCCCCGCCCAAAATAGGGTAAGTTAGTTAAAATAAGTAAATAAAATCTATTTATTTTGCCCAAAGATGTGAATAATTAATTAAATAAAATTATTTAATTAATTATAGGACTTATGGATTAGGTTAGTTAAATACATAAAAATATTTATTTAATCATAGGTGAAATTAGGTTAAGGATTAAATAATATAAACAAATTATTTAATTGAAAGATTTCAATTTATTAAACAATTAAAATCAGTTAATTAATGAAGAAATAAAGGGAAAGAGGATTAATTAAATTATTTAATTATAAGGATGTGAAGAAGAACAAAATTATTGTTAGATGAAGATTAGTAAAAAAATATCGTCAGAGGCTCAAAACAATTTTTAGTGTCTACATGGAACACCTAGCTTTAGGAATGTGGTTAATTTGACAATTATAATGGAATATATTATGTGTAAGAGAGATGTAAGAAGAGTTACTTACTATTTTGTGTTATTTACCATGATTGAGAGTGAGATGGATTTTTTCTATAGCTCCTAGTTTTTACTCATAGCTTTTGATACTACTTGGTGGTTTCTAGTTTCCAAATTTTCTATATATTAGAAGCATGGGATAGAGGTTTGTAAGGTTATTTTTTAAGTACTCTTATATTTTTAGTTTATCTTGAGAGTAATAAGTGACTTTATTGGTGTATACTATTTATTGAGATTAATGCAAGGTTGTGTCTCTTTGGTGGGGGAGTTTTTCCTTACAAGGATTTATCCACATAAATTTAATATTCATGTGGCTTACATTTTTCATGTTTGATTCTTCATTGGTATATTTATTTTATTTTGTTAATCACATTCTTTATTACATTAAATAACTATTTTGGTAATATTTTCATTGTGCCATTTACCATGTTAATAAAAAATTGACATCAAAACTAAGACTTGAATTTAGAAGGGGACACATTTCTTGTAGTGTTGTGGGATTTTTGTGGTTTTAGAGGGAGTATTTTGTTTACCAGTGTTATTAATATGAGTATTATAGAATCCATGGAAATCACATATTGTTAAGAGATTGAGAGGTCTAATAGCTACAAGTGCAAGTTATAGAAACTAAAAAATGTAGGATCTTTTAGAGGAAAGAAATTAATACAAGAATTTGAAATAGAAAATCCTATTGATATACAAATTGAGGTTTGAAAGAAGTTTGATAAGAAGGATTGAGGAAAATATGACTATGCTTCATTCTATTCCTTCTAAATATATTCAAAAATACTATAAAATATGTTCTATCGAGAAGGATAGCTGAAATGTACCAAAATAAGAGTCTTGTTAATAAGTTGTATTTAAAATATAAATTATATTAATTAAAAATGAAGGAGAATCTATATCCAAACATTAATATGTGCTTATTGTTCTTATGAGGTAGCAAAGAAGCATAGATCTTAATTTTGATGAGGAAGTTAAATACACATACCATTATTTTTCTTTATCCTTGAATAATTAGAGAATCTTATAGTTCTAATTAGTGATGAAAATATAAAGCCTAAAATGGATTCCCTTTTGCTACATTTATTAGCAAAGAAATGAGGTAAAAATATATGGATAAGGGTTCCAAGGATACATTTACATGGTAGACTCAAGGAAAAAAGTGCTAAGAAAAGGGCAATAAGGAGAGGTCGTAGTCAAAAGAATGGTCTAAATTCCTTAGTAATATTATAATGAAATGTTAGAACTATGAGAATTGGGTCAATACAATAAAGGAATACAAAAACAAGAAGTCTTATGAAGATTCCTCTAGTGATAAATCCTCAAATGATGAAAATGGTGCTTTATTCATTTATACTAATATTTGTAGTGATGACAGTTCATGATTAATTTATTTGGCTCCCTTATATCATGTGAATCCTCATAGAAATTGGTTCTCTTCATATAGAGCATATGATAGTGGATAGGCATTCCTTGGAAATGATAGTTACATTAGATTGTTGGCAAAGGGAAGGTAAAACTTGTGTTTAGTGGTGGGAGAGTAAAATATTTCATAGACGTGCTATACATTCTAGGATTAACAAAAAAAATATTTTTAGTTTCTAAGAATAATGATGTTCAAGTGTATATCATATTTGACAGAGTAATTGTAGGTTGGCTAGAGGGAATATGGTGCTATCTAAGGGAACATAGTCTAGTACTTTATTTAAGCATGATGCTTCCACCTATTGTAACTTAGCCTATGTCACTAATAACTTTAATTCATGTATATTATGACAACATGGGTTGGGCCACATTAGTGGAAAAGAGTTTAAGACCCTAGTTAATACAAATATGGTAGATGGTTTGTATATTTATTCTAAATAATTTAATTTTTGTGAGCATTCTATGTTTAGAATATAGTGTAGAGTTTAATTTTTTAAGCACTAGAGATGATAAATTATTAGAGATTTTTTATAGTAAGATTTTTTTGTCCCATGGATGTTTCTTCAATTGGAAAATCATGTTATTATATTTTTTTATTAAATATGGATTCTCACATCATACTTGAATTTATTTCTTAAGGCATAAATTTTAAGTTTTTATGAATATTAAAGGTATTTAAGTTATTTTTAAAAATTAGATAGATTATAAAATAAAAAATATTAAGGTCAAATAATGGAGGAGAATACTTCTCTAGAGAATTTGATAATTTTTGTATACATGTAGGTACTATGAAATATCAAATAACTTTATCTACACCACAAAAAATGGTATTCCAAAGAAGGTTTAATGAACAAATCAATAAGTATGTTAAGTAGTGCTTAGTTGGATAAATATTTTTGGATTGATTCTATAATTACTACTTTTTGTTTGATTAATAGATATATTTATTTTGATTTGGTTGATAAAATATTGTATGAAGTGTGGATTTATATGCAAAGGTCATGTAGCTAGGCGAAAGTAGGTAAAAACAACGACAGAGGCTACTGACTCAATGGTTATGACTTCTTTATATTAATTAAAAAAAAATTACAAAATAAGATATACAAACTTATATGTAACTATTCTTTCTAACACTTCAAATCGCATTGAACACAAGAGTAGAGTATACTCAAATATTTGAAGACTTAAACTAGATCGCCTAAGACTCACTAAGACTCAAAAAACTACCAATAGATGCCCCAATTGGTATGAGAGTGGCTTATTTATAGCCTTACAATGACTTGAGGGTTTGGTCACACCCAAACTTACATACACTAGCATTATTATTATATGTTTATTGGTTAAATTATGTTGTAAGCTTTGGCATACTCATATTTCTATTGGCCACACCACGAATATCACATTTTTATCAAATGGAATTGATTACTTCCAAGATATAACATCATAATTATATTTGTGGAAGGGGATAGAGGGGTTCATACCTAGAAAAGAAGGATTTCTAGTGAATAATATTGAATAATTATGATTTGGAGTTGAATTTAGAGAAAAAATAAATATTGGCCCAACCATTATTTCACTGGGGTTTCTGGTAGCATCTAACTTGCCCTATAGTGAACACTTATAATATATAAATATATTGGGTATGGGTGTCTTTATTGCTTAATTGTTTATGTATTTTTCTTCTTGAGCTCTCTACTTCATCTTGATGATGGATCACAATGTGTAATCTGAAACGTTGATGCAAAAACTACTTACACAATCAAATCCAAAAAAAATTAGCAATAATCTCTATGGATTGAGGAAATTTGTTATCATTAATGGGTATTTTTTAAAACTTTATTAATAACATGTGAACTAAAATTGAGATTAATTTATCTATGTGGGTCTATATACTAAATGGTGCTAATGAATATTTCAAACACAAACTTGAGTTGAGTTGGGACCCCATTTGACTATCTCTAGATTTTCTTAAATTTAGTATTCCTATGTAGTTGGCTTTATGTGTGTCCATTATTGATAACTAATCTAAGAAACTCTCTAGTGGAATCCCCTTCTCAAAATTCACCTTAGAGTTGTTCCTTTACATTCTCCTAGTTTATTTCATATGGTGGAAGTTACAAAAATAAATAAAAAACCCCTAAGTCTATGGTATTCTTAGTCATTTTCTAGTGTTGCATAATTTTACGAGGTGTTTAGATATTTTCATTATCATCCAAAACTCCACATTCAATATCCCTCCCCACATAAAATTTCCATAAAGTCATTTTGGGCCCTCTCCCTTCTTCACTATCCTTCATTTCATCACTTAAATTTTTTTAACCAAGATATGGAGCTTTCTACATCCACTAGTCCTTTAGTATTTTCCTACATCTTCTTCACTTCCTCTACTTCACCCATTTTTGGGATTTCTAACTAGATCTAGACATTTCTCATGTATGATCCTAGTTTCCACTTATGCCTCATTTATCTCCAAGTCTCCATTATCTTCTTTAATGGATTTTTATGGTTCTTTAGGATATTCTCTTATCCTTTCCTCTACCAATCATCTTATCCCATAAAATTTTCCCATAAATTCTTATTCCATCCATTTTTTCCATTTTTGTAGATTTCCCTAGTAGATCTAAACCTTATGTGGACCAAACTCCACTTCCCTCATCTTGTTCCAATAGCTTCCTCTTTGCAAATTTTTCACCCACATTCAAATATCTGGACTTGAGTTTTAATGCCTAATCTTGATCTACACCTCTACGCACAAATCCCACAAGGGATTCCCTATGCCTTTTTCACTCATTTATTCCTATTGTGAAGATTTACCTAACTTCTAGACCTTCTTCACTTCATTCTCATTTGGTCCCCCATATTTCTTTTAAATCATTCCAACCTACTCCCTATTCACTTCAACCACTCCCAAATTTCTCCAAGAACACCATTAATTCCATATTCAACCTTGCAACTACTAGATTACATTTTCCCACTTAGAAATTAGCATTTAACCTCAAGGGTGCATATTCAAATTTACTTTTAGTGATGGAGGATGAGTGCAACCATTACCTCATTAATGAGGTAGGTAATCTCATCCCCAAGAGGCTTCAAATTAATAATTCATAATTGATCTTGTAGATTTTGCATGTTTAAACTTGTAAAGCACTCATAAAACCCCATGTCAAGTTTAACAATTGGTTTCTACAAGAATGCTAAAACAAAAAATGTCTACCTAGCTACACATTCAAGGATGTCATTAATGAACTAAGGATTCTTTGATTCAATGAGGATAGCTTCACCATACCTTCAAGTACTTGAAAACCTCATGAAAGCATGATTTGGGCACCAAAGTGTATGGTTGGTGATGTTATAGCATGGGTGACCTCTCCAATTACAAATGATCATGAGTCTTATCTTTCTCTTTCTTGCCAGAAAAATTTAGGTATTTTTAATTTTAAGACTCACTCTCTCTTGTTGGCGAAATATAGGTCTATCAAAATGTATTATCTTCCTTTAGTATCTACTTTGCTTCAAGATGGATCTTTGGAAGTTATTAGGTTGAAAAAATCCAAAAATGTTGAGATATTTAATGTGGTCAAAGGATAAAAGTGATAAAAAGAGACATACAGTTAGTTGGGCTTGTTGTTGTCTTCCAAAACATTTTGGGGGTAGTGGTCTGAAGCATGTATGAATCTAAAAGGTATTTCTTTGGCTTTGAAATGGTTGATAAATTCATTTGAGGGTAAGAAATAATGAAATTTATAGTTAGAAACAATGTTGCTTTGTCTAAAAAACGAAAAGGGGAGGATTTGGGGTCTGCACCCTCATGATATTTTGTTTGGTAACTTTGTAGTTAAACCTTTTGGTTCCAATGTCTTTGATAGTATTTTCAAAGCATAGGCTAGTGTGAGACCTCTTTTAAGAAACTATGATGCCTTCCCCATAACTAATAATGTCCTATGAGATTATAGATCCTTGTGGTAGAATCTTTACTAGAACAATAAACCCTTAGTTTTAATCCAAGGTTGTTCCACCAAGCAATGGTCTTAGAAAGGAACTAAATATTTTGGTAATATCCTGGATAAGGGTAAGAGAAAAGGTTGGGAGGATCTCCAAATAGAGTGTGGATTCCCAACTCACTAAAGAGGAATTTATTAGTTATGAAGAAATCATTTTTTAACTTTCATTTTCTAATTGAGTTGAGTTTTGGCATTGATATTTGGAGCAATATTATATGGAAGGATGAAACTGTGTTAACAAGATGACTACAAAAAATATATGACTTGCTAGTTGGCACAAGGAAAATATTGAGTAAAAGTAGAGAGGCCTCAAATCTTAACTTCTCTGAAAAAAATTATCTTACTTGATTAATTTTATGTGGTCCTCTCTTCTTGAACCTAAAAATACTTGCTTTGAATGGTTGCTTATTTTAATGAAACTTTTTTCAATGGGATTAACAATGCTATATTTCTTGTTAATGTTTGTTGACCGTGTGATAAAATTGAACCTTTTGAGCATTTTTCTTAGAGTACACTTTTGCTTTTAATTGATGATCTATTTTAGTCGGTAATTTCTTAAGTTTGCATAGCAACAAGGGTTTCAATTGGAATGATATTGTGTTTGGCTTTAATAGATTTTCCCTATTGAGCTTAATAATTTTTGGTTTTTCTTGACTAGTAAAATCTTCTAACATTATCTAAAAAAATAAAAAATGAAGAAAATTTTCAAGGAATTGGAAGGAAGCTTACTAAGTCATATCTTAAACTTACCTTTTTCAATATCATGTGGTAGACCTCTATGATCCTAGAAATCCCTAAAAACATGTTTATGAGTTTGTTGAAGGAAGGGTTGCCTTTGGTATACAAAAAAGAGATTGTTAGTGCTCATTTTTGGCCACAAGGTAGGGACAAATTGGATAAGAACGAAATTTAGATCATGGAAGAATATATGGAAAAACACAAAGTGAAAATCTTGTGAAAGAAGAACAAATAGAGATGAATGAAATACTAGGAGATTGGACAAACATGAACCTCTTGTCAAAGATCTAGCTCCAAAGGATGGAGCAAACCCAGTAATTGGTACCTTTGAAATGGATTACTATGAGAATGACATCTATAAAAAATGTTGTTGGAATGGACTAGTTTGCTTGTTGATCTTTTTGGACTTTCAATTCTATTTGCAACAATGCACTCTCTTATGTAACCTTTTGTGATCTTTTGTTTTATTTGTTGAACTAGTGATTTTTGATAGACTTGGTACCTTACACCATTTATTGTACCTTCTCTATTAATTTTTTTGATAATCAAATCTTTAATTAAAAAATAAAATAAATATATTTAATTATTTAAGAGATTTTTTATAGTAATAACAAGAGATAAAATATCATATACATAATAATTAAAACATGTAACAAATATATCTTAAAAACAAACCTAAAATTATAAAATATTTTTTTAATTAAGTCAAGAGGCTTCTTACACTCACATTATGGATTACAAAACCTACTACAATTTTATTCTTTACATTTAAGTTGACGTTCAAATGACATGCAAGTGGCGATAAAATCTTGTTTACCTGCTTTATTACATTCATAGATGTTTCTACATAAAATCAAAAAGCATGGATAGAAGCAAAGATGAAAATGCAACTCTTATTTAAATCAAAAACTTTCCTATATAAATGATTTTATAATTTTTTTAAATGCATTTTAAAGTATCATTTTAGAAAATGAAATGATTTACATGTGAAAAGAGGAAAAACTAAATAATATATTTTTTTATAAATTTTAGAAATTAGAATTTAATTTAATTTGAGAATGAAATTTAAGTTTTCAAGATATTGTAGTGATTTCTCTTGCAAACATATTAAAGATTTAAATCAAAAACTTCCTTATGTGAATTATTTTATGATTTTTTAAATGCATTTTTTAAGTATAATTTTATTTTAGAATTATACTAAAAGAAAAAAAAGAATAGAAATTTTGATTTTATAGATACATTTTAGTTCATAATTTATTCTAAAATTATAATTAGTAATTTTTGAATTATTTTTAAATGAATATTTAATTTTCTTTAATTTTTTTGTATTAGATATGGTTATTGTTTTTAAAGCCATAAAATCTTCCCAAATCACTCTCTACTTCCACCTAACCACACAAATCATCCTCTAAATAAACAGATAAATTATTAGCAAAATAAAAGAAACATTGAAATTTTCCAAAAAAAACAATTAGACAACTAAGAGGTGTTGTAGATATACACGACCTTCTACTTTAAAACTGCTTTTCTCTTTGATCAACCCATTATAAATGGCTTCAAGGCCTTTTCTATAGCATAGATATTCATAAGTTTCTCTCAAGTAATTATACTCCTGCAATGGCTTCCATAAGACTTGGAATGGTTGTGATGATGATAACAGTATTGTGCTTATTATCTAAGACCCACTGTGCAAATCCATCCCAGACTGTGGACATTCCTGATTTTCAAACCAATGCAACTATTTAAAAGTTGGTGGACTATGCTCTAACAAACTATAACACTTTCCATGTAATGACAATTGATTATTTTTCACTTAAATTTTTTCTCTTCTTTTCTTTGATTTGTAGTTGGAATACATATAGTTTGTTCTAATGGCCAAAGTATTTGTGTAATTGTGCATTAATCTTGAATAATTGGTTTAGTTTTTTTGTTGGGTAGCATGTTGGACTTGTGTTTAAAAAAGTGGTGGGGGGAAAAGTGGAAGGAACATCAAACAAAGAGGCTACCTATTATATCTTGATTCAAGTTTTGGATGCTAGCAAGTTTGTGGATGTTTTCAGTGCTCAAATATTGTATAGGGAAGGCACTTATCCTTGGGTTTAGATATTCACCCATTTGCTTGCACCTACACCTCTCTAATTCTTGGATATTCCTTTTGAAATTGAAAAAGTATGGAATCTATATATTCTTTAAAGTTTGGATGATTTTTAAAAATTGATTTATCAAATATGAATAATTGAATTCAACATTTATTGAAGAAGTGTATTCACTAAGGAGTTGCATGGTTGGTTCTACTTATATTGTTTTGCATGTCTCTATGATGAAGAGGAAAAACACCTTACAATCTGAAAACTCACAACCACACACACATTTGTTGGACAAAAATTAAGCAACTCAAAACAATTCTTGTAATAACACAAATCTGCATGAAATGACTTCAATTTTCTCATTCAAACTCCCATGTTTTACATAGAAATCAATGCCAAATTGAAAATACATTTTTGCAGCCATATGGGCTAATTCAAACCATCTAAAATCTTATATAAATTAGAAAAATAATAACAAAAATCAAATACAAATGGGTGTTTCACAATAATGGTTACACTTTTTGGGACATCCTATTTTTTGCCTAAAATCACATATTTTTAGAAAATACAATGATTTATGACTTTAAAGGTTCCATTTAAATTATTTTAATTAAAGAGGGATTGATCAAACCCCCTTTTGATAGAACCTTGTTAGATTTAAACCATACTATAATCGAGTCTCCTCTACACCTATCAAAATGCTGATAAAACCACTTTTGATTTACTTTTGGGTGATCAAATGAATTCATTTAAAAATTATGTTTTGTAATCCTAGAACCCTTATTATAAGCTTCCCAAAAAGTATAATTTTAAATATGTTTAATTTGATTATTATATTTATTTTTTATTTCTTGTGAATGTAGGATTTTCAATGAACATCAAGTTCTTTATTTCACACATACTAAAAAAATAGAAAAATAGAGAAAAAAAATTCTAAAAAATACATGTACCCTTAGGTATTGATGTCCTTATTCCAAAAAAAGAATGCAATTCAAATGAATACAAAAGAAGTTATGTGGGCTAAAGTACACCTCTGTCCAAATTATAATTACGCTGACTTGGAAAATTAATTAAAAAAAAATATGTAAAAAAAATTATGAAAAAATATCCATTCCCTAGATATTGGTGTGAAAAATTTGTATTTTAAAAATTAGAATTGTATCCTATCTATAAAAAAAGTTACGTGGGCTGAAGTAAACATCACTTTTAAAAAATGTTGATTAGTAGAAAAAATAAGTTATTACAAATTACATAAAATGATTCACAATTTATTTTTTAATTTTTTTAAAAAAATATAATTAGAATCTACACAAAATATCTAACAAATAACTAGTTTGATTCATCTTCAAAACTTTAATGGTTTAGCTGCTATAGGTGTAAGAAAATGAATGTCTGGTGAAAAATCCTCATTTTAATGTCAAGTTTGGCCAAAAACTGTAACCCATTATTGTGGGATCACCCAAATTGATTTTCTTCAACTCAGCTTCCTTTACTAGATTTAGCTCTTATAACCTGCAAACTGTCATGTGCAACCTTGCTACAATAAAACCTTTGTAACCCCATTTATATGTTGTTGCAACTTCATCTTTAGACCTGAAAATTCATGGTGTTTTGGTCTTCTCTTCAATGGCTACACCACAAGCCTTCCTCTTCAAATTTTTGGCATCAAGACCCCTTCAAAATTGTTAAAAATCAAGCCTTTTCAAGAAAAGACTTCCATCATTTTTTGTAACTCCTAAATGCTATGCCCAATCCAAGAAGATGCTCCATAAAATGCAATAATGAAAATATTCAATGATAAAAGCATCTTTGAACCCACTTTTGAAAATTTCCAATTCAAGAAGATAAATTGATTTTTCCACCTATCCCAAGAGGACCCTGCAAAATAGAAAAAATTTATCAACATAATCTTTGACACCCAACTTTTGAATGTTTTTATGAGGTGGAAATAAAAAGAATTCATAAAACTTGTAACCTCCCCAAAAAATTGCCATTTCAAGTTCTTTTTTTTTTTTGAGTTTTCAAATTTTCCAAGTCACCTCCACCATTATCTCCCACTTAGAATTTGTAATATAAAATAATACTAATAATTTAATATAAATTATTTAAGCCTTAATATTGCATTTTATTCACATAATAATATCATTCCACAAAATAAAAATAATAAAATAAAATACTCTTTTTTTTGTTGATGTTGATTGCTCTTACACCCCAGGATGCTCCTGTATCAAACACCTAAGGTAGAAAATTTTTGTGAGTTTGGTCTCACAAAATGGAGTTGGATGGTAGGACCATCCTTTTAGGTTGTAAACAACCTTTAGCAACTCCATTACTGAATTTGGTAACACCAATGAGTTCTTCTTTCTCCTCTTCCAACACCTAGTCAGAACAAGTATCCTTCTCTTCTAATAGTTCTTCTCTGCACTCAACATTTTCAATGTGGAATTAGCTCCACCATAAACCAACCACCTCCACCAAATGAAACTCACAATATCTTCCAATCTTGTTGAATTCAACCCACCATATTCTAACCACCTCCTCCAAAATGCACCTACACTAAACTTTGCAATACCAAACAAATCTTCTACCTTCCATACTTCACTAACAATCTCTAACTGAACCATCTCATTTGAATTCACTACATCATCCAACTTATCATGAAAACAATTAAAAAGAAAAGGTTTTACTTCTTCACTACTTGCTGCAATATCATTCTCAACCTCATCAAAGCATTCATCAAAATTTTATTTCACCTCATTACCTTTTGTTGCAATCTTCACTCCACCTTCTGTCAACACTTGCCATTCCTTTTCTACTACTGAAATATTTTCATCTACACAAGATCCACTCTCATCTTCATCATAAAAATGAAATATATTATGCATTACCTCTTTCTCTTCAACCTATTCTTCACCATTGCTTGTTGTCATATCTTCTTCACCTTCACTCTTAGTTGCACTTTCATTTTCCATTACTTTTAAGTCCTCCAAAGGACACTCATCATCCTTAATCATTGCTACGCTTTCCTCCTCTTTTCCCTCTTTATCCTTTTGAACAAGGATTTCCACATTTTCCTTTTCATCCTTCTTCCCTACACACAAAGTTTCAATTGCAAACATATCAGTACCAAAAGAACAATAAGATTCAACCCTTCCCATTTTATTTTCCTTTTTGTCCTTAAATATTATCTGCTTCAACTTCTTTTGTCACTAATCAGTATCCAAACACCTAAAATTTACAGTCCTTTAATCCATCCAAAGAAGCATCAATGTAGCAGCTCACGACATGATCTTGACGCAACTTTAATGGGCTCAAAAGGAGTCCGCATGCAGAAGTTATGCTCAGTCAAAGGTTCAGTCAAACAGGTAAATCAGGGGTTCAAAAAGGCAAAAAATTTATTGTCTCAAAATGAAATAAAAATGACGCCAAGTAGTAGTGCTTGTCGCGCTGATTCCAGAACTATATTCGGTTTCAAAAATGGAGCTCGTATGTGAAAGTTACGGTTGGTCAAAGGTTGGTCAAAATTTTGACTATGGTTGACTTTGATGACATCAGCAAGCTGACATGGCATATGGTGACGTGGCAGGAGTGGTGAGTTGGCACATACATGGTGGAAAAAGAAATATGGATTAAACCATATTGTTAAAAGAAACTACATATGGTTTAAAAATTAAAAGATTTTTATGAATTCAAGGAGGATTTGGTGGGATTTTATCCCTTAAAATCCTCTTCCCTTGCCCATAAAACAAGGAGAGGAAAAAAATCCCGTAAACTTACATTTCAAAAAATTAACCCTTTTAACCACCTTTCTCATATTTAATGGGTTTATTTTAAAAAATATCCAAGGAGATTATTAAGGGCTTTTAAAAAGATATTTTTAAAGATTATAAATGCAAGTCCAAAAATTATAACTACCTATAAAGTTAAAGGGGGTTCATTCTTTTAATTGTATGGTTTGGAATTAGTGGAAAAGCCAAAGTGGATTTACTTTGAAAGATTAATTTTGTTATACTAACAGATATTAGTTAGTTTTATTGTAAAAGGGGAAATGGTTGGAATTTTTACTTGCATAATGATATGCAATATTTGCAAAATAATACGTTGTTTGTACAGCAAACAAATGTGTATATAAGCAAGTGATTTTTAAAGGACAATTGGGAAAATTATTGAGCGGAGAATTTTGTAACAAAGTTTTCTTGAGAGAATTTGGGAGAAATAATTCTTTGGAGGAGAATTTACAAGGTGTTTTTGTACACCAAAAATTGTAAAAGAGTGAGATTGTGGAGAGATTATTGCAAGTTCTTGGAGCTTGGGTATTGTAAGAAAGCATAAATTTGCTTGGCAATATCAATAAAGCGGTCCCAACAATGAGAAGCGAACCTGAAGACGTAGTCCACATTGGACGAACTCTGTTATCAATCTGCGAGTTGTGATCCTTCTATTTCTTTGTCTCATTCTTCTCTCTTTTGTCTCAATTTTCTCTCTAGTTTAAATTCAATATTTGAATTTCTAATTACTTATTTTGTAATTTCAACGGTTAAAAGGCATAATCACGCAATTTTGTATTAGATCGGGAAATTACTATAATTAGATTTAATTTACAAGTTATTTTGTAAACTCTAATTACGGATCAAGTTGGTATTAGAGCCCTTTTGTAGGAAATTGCAGAGTGAATGCTAACCAGGTTGAAATTGAAACAAGGAGAAGGTGCATTGGAAGAGTTCAATCCAGAGATCGGAAGACGAAGGACTTTTCCACGATCAGAGATGGCAGTTGAACATGAAGTTCCAGAGCTTGATGAGAAAGCTTTCCAGAAAGCATTTCTTGAAATGAAGGCTATGGTGGAAGTTCTTTTCCAAGAGAGGCAAGAGCGACAAAAGAAAAAGGAACTCAAGAAAAGAAAGAAGAATGAAGGTGAATCCTCTTCAAAAGATGATAAAGGTAAAGGAGTAGGAGGTGGTAGTGACCCTCCTGAACCTCCATCCCCATCTTCTTCTTCATCCTCTTCCTCCTCTTCATCTACCTCTTCTTCTAAAAAGAAACAACCTGTGAAATCTGAAGTTAATTCACCTTTGTTGAAACTTGATGTTAAATTTGATTTGCCAATGTATAATGGGGAACTAGATGCAGATAAACTAGATAATTGGATTAAGCAAATTGAAGTTTATTGTAGAATTTAGAAGTTTACTGAGGATTCTCAAAAAATCCAATTAGCCACTCTTCACCTAGGAGGCACAACTTTAATTTGGTGGGAGAGTAGAACACAGGAGGATCTAAGTCATTATGGAAAAATTATTTCTTCTTGGTTTGAGTTTATTGCTGCATTAAAGAAACAGTTCTATCCATTAGGACATATGCAAAAAGCTGTAATGAATTGGCAATCATTAAAGCAAGAAAAAGGACAAAGTGTGCAAGAATATACATAGGAGTTTAGGAAGAGAGCTTTAATTTTGGGAATTCCTTTATACACACAAGAAACTTTGTTAAAGTATATAGGTGGATTACATGAAAGTTTGAGACATACAATACTTATGTTTAATCCAACTAACATTGATGAAGTTAGTGTGCAAGCTATCCATTTGGAAACAAGCTCAAGGAATAGCCATGATAATCTGTTGATGGAATCCAATAAGCAAAAAGGAAGCAAGAAAGGGAAAGATAAATCAAAGCGAACAACAACTGTAAAGAAAGAGGATGAAAAGCCTTATTGCTCACATTGCAAGAAGGAAGGGCACGAAGATGCAAGATGTTGGAAATTGCATCCTAATCAAAAGCCTAAGTGGTTCAAGGATCGAAAGGGTAAGCAAAAGTCCACAGCTATCGTGCAAGACCTTGGTATGGAATCTGGTGATGAATCAAAGATTTCAGTTGTGGGTATCAAAGGTAATATTCCTTTTATCAGTTCTAGTTCCTATGCTTCTTCTCTAAGCTGTAATGAAGTACCTATTGAAAGTAAGAGGAATGAATTGTTTCATATAAGGGCTATTGCTAAACAAAGCAAGATTGATACACTCATAGATAGTGGATCACAAGTGAATCTAATCTCTGAACAAGTTGTTAAGAAATTGGGATTAAAGACAACACCTCATACTAAGCCATATCCATTGGGTTGGGTGAATGATAATGCTCGGTTACATGTGTCACAACAGTGTAAACTCCGATTTGCAATCACATCCAAGTTTGTAGATGAGGTAGAGTTAGATGTAATTCCACTTGACATTTGTGGGATGGTTTTAGGTAGTCCTTATTTGTATGACAGAAAGGCCATTTTCTACAGGGAACATAACAAGTATCATTTGTTTAAGGATGGATTTGAATATATTGTAAAATCTCATCACATGAAGAATGATAGATCTGTTGTAAACACAGGGCATATGAAAATGAATGTAAATGCAAGCAATGCTTTAACTCTCATGTCTGTAATAGCTAGTGATACTAAGCATGAAGATGATAGGGTGTCACAGACAATACAGTGTGAGGATCAGTTGCAAGCAGAATCAGGCCTTCAGCCAGAGGTGGTAAAAGAGGGTTTGAATGTTTCATTTTCTAACAATGTTCCTGTTCAGGAGATCCAAAGTGTTGATACTATTTCCTTCACATCAATGTATTCAGTACTGTTGCTTGTTATTCTACTAGTTATTTCTATGTGGATGATGAATGTGACAGTGAATATTGATGAACATGCAGTTGATTGTATCAACAAAGTTACCTCATATTTCTTTGTGTTTGTGATGGGTCACATGTTCAAAATTTTAGCAAGAAGGACAGATGATACTGGGCAAGTGGGGCGACATTGCCCTAGCTCAAATTGTACATAAAAATAGACTTTTGGAGGTCCAAAAGCTTCTCAATGGGGAGGAATGATCCAGGTGGATCCAAAATACCTGCAAGTTCCATAGTCTCAGAATTCATCCAAAGAAGCATCAATGTGTAGAGCTCGCAGACATGATCCTGACGCAACTTTAATGGGCTCAAAAGGAGTCCGCATGCAGAAGTTATGCTCAGTCAAAGGTTCGGTCAAATAGGCAAATCAGGGGTTCAAAAAGGCAAAAAATTGATTGTCTCAAAATGAAATAAAAATGACCAAGTCGTAGTGCTCGTCGCGCTGATTCCAGAACTATATTCGGTTTAAAAATGGAGCTCGTATGTGAAAGTTACAGCTGGTCAAAGGTTGGTCAAAATTTTGACTATGGTTGACTTTGATGACATCAGCAAGCTGACATGGCAGGTGGTGACGTGGCAGGAGTGGTGAGTTGGCACATACATGGTGGAAAAAGAAATATGGATTAAACCATATTGTTAAAAGAAAATACATATGGTTTAAAAATTAAAAGATTTTTGTGATTTCAAGGAGGATTTGGTGGGATTTTATCCCTTAAAATTCTCTTCCCTTGCCCATAAAACAAGGAGAGGAAAAAAATCCCGTAAACTTACATTTCAACAAATTAACCCCTTTAACCACCTTTCTCATATTTAATGGGTTTATTTTAAAGAATATCCAAGGAGGATTATTAAGGGGCTTTTAAAAGATATTTTTAAAGATTATAATGCAAGTCCAAAATTATAACGGCCCATAGTTAAAGGGGTTCATTTTTTAATTGTATGGCTTGGAATTATAAAAGCCAAAGGTGGATTTATTTTTGAAAGATTAATTTGTTATACTAACGGGATATTAGTTATTTTTATTGTAAAAGGGGGAAATGGTTGGAATTTTTACTTGTATACGGGAGATATGCAATATTTGCAAAATAATATGGTTAAAGCCATATTAGCAAATAAATGTGTATATAAAGGGGTGATTTTTGTAAAGGGACAAGGGGAAAATTATTGAGTGGAGAATTTTGTACGAGAGTTTTCTTGGAGAGAATTTGAGAGAAATAATTCTTTGGAGGAGAATTTACAAGGTGTTTATGTACACCAAAAATTGTAAAAGAGTGAGAGATTGTGGAGAGATTATTGCAGGTTCTTGGAGCTTGGGTATTGTAAGAAAGCATAATTTTTCTTGGCGATATCAATAAAGCGGTCCCAGCATTGAGAAGCGGACCCGGAGACGTAGTCCACATTGGACCTAACTCCTATCAACTGGTTAAGCAGGATCCTTCTATTTCTTTGTCTCAATTTTCTCTCTAGTTTAAATTCAAGATTTGAATTTCTAATTACTTATATTTTGTAATTTCAATGGTTAAAAGGCATAATCACGCAATTCTGTATTAGATCGGGAAATTACTGTAAATTAGATTTAATTTACAAGTTATTTTGTAAACTCTACTACGGATCAAGTCCTCTTGCCTATCCTACAAAGGATTCAAAACATATTCTTCCCCATCCTTTATGATGTTATATGTATTCTTCTTACCATCATGTAGAGCTCTTCGATCATACAACCATGGTCTACCCAAAAAAAAATGGCATATATCCATAGGTACTATATCGCATACAATCACATCCTTATATCTACGAAATTGAAAATCAACCAGACATTGCTCACTTACCCATATTTGGCAATCTCCTTGCAACCAAGAAATGTAGTAGGGCTAGGATGCTTTATTATTTTCAATTTCAGCTTGTCTACCATCTCTTCAGATACAATATTATTGGTGCTACCACTATCCACAATGACTTTGCAACATTTCCCACTCACTTTACACCTTGTTCGGAATAAATTACTCCTCTAGATGGGCTCTTGATTCTCTGTTTGTGCCTCTAGAAATTATTTCTTCATTACAAAAAATTCTCTTGGCTTCCAAGACATTTTTTCAAACACTTTTCCACACTCTCTTTGCAACTACTTCACTCTCTACCCACAAGTCCTAGTGCAAACTGCCTCACATCAATGATTTTTCCTACACACTCAAGAACAACCAGCTTTGATACCACTAATGAAGAGGAAAAATACCTTACAATATAAAAACACACAACCACACACACATTTGTTGGATAGTAATTAAGCAACTAAAAATAATTCTTGTAATAACATAAATATGGATGAAATGACTTCAATTTTCTCATTCAAACTCTCATCTTTTACATAGAAATCAATGCCAAACTGAAATTACATTTTTGCAGCCATATGGGCTGATTCAAACCATCTAAAATCTGATATAAATTAGAAAAATAACAATAAAAATCAAATACAAATTGATTTTCTTCAACTCAGCTTCCTTTACTAGATTCTAGCTCTTGTAACCTGCAAACTGTCATGTGCAACCTTGCTACAATAAAACCTCTATAACCCCATTTATATGCTACTGCAACTTCATCTTCAAACCTACAAATTCATGGTGTTTTGGTCTTCTCTCCAATGGCTACACCCCAAGCCTTCCTCTTCAAATTTATGGTATCAAGACCCCTTCAAAATTGTTAAAAATCAAGCCTTTTCAAGAAAAGACTTCCATCATTTTTTGTAACTCCTAAATGCTATGACCAATCCAAGAAGATGCTCCATAAAATGAAATAATGAAAATATTAAATGATAAAAGCATCTTTGAACCCACTTTTGAAAATTCCCAATTCAAGAAGATAAATTGATTTTTCCACTCTACTCCAGTAGACCCTAGAATAGAAAAAGTTATCATCACAATCTTTGACACCCAACTTTTTGAATGCTTTTATGAGGTGAAATAAAAGAATTCATAAAAATTTGTAACCTCCCAAAAATTCACATCCAGTTTTTTATTTTATTTTTTTGATTTTTCAAATTTTCCAATTTACCTCCACCATTATCTCTCACTTAGAATTTGTAATATAAAATAAGACTAATAATTTAATATAAATTATTTAAGCCTTAATATTGCATTTTATTCACATAAAAATATTATTCCACAAAACAAAAATAATAAAATAAAATACTCTTTTTTTTGGTTGACGTTGATTACTTTTACACCCTAGGATGCTCCTACATCACTCTACAATCTTTGTGTATTCATTATTATTCATTTCTCTTTCCACAGGTTCATTATTTAATGGGCACCAGTTCAACTCTTTTGCTTCTTATTCTACACTATGTTCATGTAATAAAAAAGAAGAATTTGATTGGAAAAAATAAATTGAAGTTTCAAAAAAATATTTTGTTTAATGTTTAGTTTAACATAATAAATAAAGTAATACATTAAGTTGGAATGGAGCGCAGTGGGAGAGGTGAGAGAGGAGGGCGAGGTGGGAGTTTGAATGTGGGCGACAATGCAGGAGAACAGGATGATCCAGATGGATTTGAGGGGTGGCTTGGTTCGCTGGAGCTTCTTTGGGAGGTTCGTTGTTCCTCGTCTGGCATTTTGGGGAGTTGAATGTTGCGGTAGCGTTTGTGCAGGTGGTGGAGTGGGGCTCCTGTTTCCTTTTCCTCAAGCTAGGTTGAGGCTGGCAGTCCTGTTTTTGGTGGTTCTGTTTCGATGCCTTGGCTTTTGTCTTTGGTGGAACTAAGAGAGCTAGGCGGGAGCAAAAGTTTCATTGGACTTTAGATTTTGGATGTTTCGGTGGGTGCTCCAATGGTTGTTTTGGTATTTTATGAGGTTGACTTTGTGGGTAGCGAATTTGGTGTTCTTGTTGATGTTGTCATGGTGGGAGCCAGAGCTGGAGAGGTTGTGGCTCATTTTAAGCTACTTCTTGGGGTCGTCTCTCTTTGTTGGTTGGGTACCTCCTGTGGTATTCTTTGTTTGGGGTTTGGCCCTTATAGGGTTTTCCTACTTTCCTTCTTGCTTTTTTGGTGCTTGGCTTGGCATGTTCTTTGGTGGGCAGCGGTCTCCTCTGTTCTTGCTCTGTTTTCCTCTGTTTCTTTTGGGAGGTGTTCTACTTCATTGCTTTCTGGTCTGGTTATGGGCTTATTTTCTATGGCGGTAGTCCCTTGTAGGATGTCTAAGGTTGTGGCTTATTTTGAGCTTGGACCGGCATGTCGGGGCTGAAGGTGTGCTCTCTTGTTTGGTTGCCTCCATGTTTCTTCTTGGCTTGGTGTCCTCTTGCATGGATGGACTAGTGTTGCCTCTCTCTGACCTGGTGTTGCCTTTTGGTAGCTCTTTTTTAGGGCATGTGTTTTCCTTTTGTTGGGTTTCCTTTGCAGCTCATATTGTCTTAGAGGGGGCTTTTTTTTATGTTTTTCTCTTGGGTCCCCTTTCGGTGTAGGATGTTGAGGTGTACTGTGGGGGATTTTTTTTTTGGTTCGGGTTGTGGCCTTTGGAGGTTTTTTCGAAGGTTTTGGTGTGTGTGCTCTCTTTTCTGAGGGTTGTCTTGATCTTCAAGCTTGGTTTCTTGTCTCCATCTCTTCTGAAGCTTCTGGTTGTTGTGAGTGCTTTTCCTACTAGAGTGGTTTCTTTTGGTTGGATTCTTCAGTTGGTTTCTTCTCTAGATGTGAAGATTGCTCTTGTTGAGGTTGATCTCGCTCCTTTTGAGGTGGAGTTATTTGTTACAGGTCTAATGGAAAGTCCTCTTCTCCTTTGCTTGCTCCTCTAGAGGTGGAGCTAGTTCCTTTTGAGGTGGAGCTACTATGAGCAGGAGTTGGGTTGCTTTGGTAGTTCGAGCTCTTCAATCTTCCTCTCCTATAGAGGGGGGGCCTATCCTATAGAGGTGGAGTGTGGGATAGCTTATCAGTTTGGATGGAGTTGCAAGAAGGATGTTGCTTTTTAGATTCCTGTTGTTTTGGGTTTGAGGTCCCAGCCAAAACTTGATAATGACTCTCGTTTGGGTTCATGGTCCCTAAAAATTTTGGTTAAGGGTTTAAGGTCCCTTCAAAACCTTTGGGTTTGTGGTCCCAGGTAAAACCTGTTTGTTTTCGGTTGTGGGATTTACGCCCCAGCTTGCTAATGGGCTACGGTTGGGTTTGCTGATTATTTTTCTTGCAGCATCTTTGCCTTGTTTTGGGTTGTAGGTCCCGTCAAAACCTACTTTTCTTCATCAAAAGCATAATATATAAAGTATTATGTCTATTATTTAATTTATCATAATATATATGCATTTAAATGATACAAATATTATTGGGTTTTCAATCTTTTAATAAAGTTGAATGGTTTTGAATGAGTCTATAAGAGATCAAATCTTGTTGAATGCAAAACCCCCAATTGAAAAAATTTCAACCTAAAATTTCTTTTTTGTATTGAGTAGATAAAAAAAACTTTAAATCTGATATAAAACCTTTTTAAAAATAAATTAAAAAATAACATAAACAAGATATTGTGTTTTCATTATTACTTACTTTATCTTTGTTTTCTTGGCTCAGATTAAAATTGTTTTTTGTCCTATTTTATAAGTAAACATTATCTATATTGTATTTTGAATATGAGCAACATAAAATTTTCCCAAATGTTTCACATTTACATAGGTATCATATAGTTATTAAGTTGAGAGGCTTCTTACACTCACATTATGGATTGCAAAACCTGAGTACATTTTTAGTCTTTGCTTTTAAATTGATGTTGAAATGACTTGTAGCATACATATAAGGGAAAAATCAAAAAGTCTTAAAAAAATCACAGTTAAGAATATTAATTTTTAACCAATATTTGTATCATGATCTTTGATACAACTCAAAAAATAAAAGCAAACACTAAATAAAACTCTTAAAAAATGGAAACTTACAACGTCTTGTCCAAATCCAACTAGCTAGCTAAATTATTCTACACCACCATACTCTAAATATATAATGTTTTATACTTCGCTTGTCCAGATGATTAGAATTTCAATTTCTATCTTGTTAGAGAGCGATTAATTGTGTAGCCCATGTTTGTGGAGATATGTGTTTGATAAGCAACTATGGTTCAAACCACACCACATACATGCTTGGCGGAGGAGTTAATGCACCGCCACGAAGAGAGACACCGAGAATAGGATGGTATTGTGTATGATAGAGATAGAGACACACGTAGACAAAGGAGTTTAAGTTTGTCCTCTTCATGAAATTTATTAGATCATTATGTCGGACATAAACTTTGACCTTCTGACATCCAAGAAAGTTGTGTATACAATTACTTCCTTACCATTATTTTTTCTTCTTTTTAAAAGGAATTGTTATTTGATATTTTTTCAGATATTTACTTAAATCTACTTTGTTGGTAAAGAGTTCAAATGCATTTAATTTTCCTTTTATTTCTTGGAATGTCATAGAAAATTGTTTGTAAATTAGCCCGTATGGGTATGTGCAGGATCATCATGGAAAAAATAGGCCCTAAGTGGCAAAAATTCAAAAATCAGTGTAGGTAACTTGACATAAAATTTGAATAAGTTATCTATATTATTTCAAAAATATGTAAGAATAGAATTTTTAGAAAATTGAATTTAGTTCTTAAACTACTAGGTTTATTTAAAAATAAATAAAATCTATTTGGTGAAAATTTGAAATTTTTAATGTCAGAGTAATTCTAAATTTTAGGAAATAAAAGTAGGTGTCTATTTGACCACGTGAACCATAATGATAATATTTTTATAATATTTTATATTTAGAGGACTCATGTCCGGATGTGATGCATATTTTTTTCCAAGTAAATAATTAATTATGATTTTTATTACAAATTTTAAAAAATATAAAACTTGTATGTCTAACCACCTTAACTTGGTCAAAACTTCATGTAATTTATTTTTCTTTTCTAATCCTATAGTATGTGAAGCATAGAATGTGATGCATGTTTCAGATTCAAAAAATGTGATACCGTTTGAAAGTTATAGATGTTTTCAATCAACCTATTGATCAGACTTTAGCGTAATTCTAATAGAAAATAAATAATAATTATTTATTAAATTCAAATTAAAGCATAATTTATATTGGTGGAAAGTGAGAATATCCTCTAAAAACCCTTTTCGCTTCATCAATTTTGATAAAAAAATGTCATCATCCACATACCCTACAAATATTATAATATGCCACTTTTTGGCCCATCATGATCCCCAAGACATACCCAAGTATGAATGATTAAGTAATTGGTTCATTTTGTAGGTATTAAATGATGCATGTCTGAACTGCAAGCAATATGAGTGGGAGAAAGAGAAACATAAAAGATTTTGCTTCACTGGAAAACCGAGCAACGATGGAAAACATGACTAAATTTAATGGAGTTAAGAGTAGCAGGATGATTATGATAGCAATAAAGCATTTGCAAATCTGGAGGCGTAGAGGGAATGACTCATTTAATAAGTCTTGGTATATGTAATCTACAACAAATGCATTTCAATTAAGTTAAAAATTTGTTTTTATTGTTTACAGATTTTTATTTTGTAGAAAGATTTGCAGATCTGTGGTATCAAGTGGGGTTTGTTCTGACGAGGGGAGTGAACAACGCATATTTTTTGGGATACTCAGGTATTACAATTATGTTTGGGATACTTGGATATAATAATGGTGCTTGATGCCTGACTTGTCCTCTGCCACAAGATTTACTCTCACAGTTGGAGCCAAAAGGTAGATTTTCTTACATGGATCTAGAATATTTGACAAGCGCCAAATATTGCACCAAATTCGATGTTTACAGGTTGGGAATTGTCATTCTTCAACTTTGAAAAAGAAATGGGTGCTCGAACTCAAAGAGGATACGAAATGTGCACTACAAAGTGTGAAATTGGGGCTAGTTTCTTTATTGTACTTTATTTCCTATGGTCTAAATTTTGTTTGTAATAGCTTCTAGGAGTTGGCTTTCATGTTTAGAAATTTATGCATGTAATACTAAAAATTATGTTTTTACTTGTTTATCATTAGTCTTTCAGACTTTTTTTTTCAGATCTAGGCATTATTTTCTGCAGCGACACAACAGCTAGAAATGAAGAAGAAGCAAGTTTTGAAATTTTAGGCATATTTTTTAGCAAGGGAATTGCTCTTCTATTACAATATCTCTCATTATTCTTTTGCTTGTCAATTCTTCCGATTATATAGTGATATTTTTTGTTCTGCAATAGCTCAATCTAGATTATGAGGAAAACAAAACTCATCGAATGAAGTGAATACATGTTTATTGCAAGAGAATTGTATGGCTGTAGTGTTAAAAATAAAAAATAAAAGTGTCAGAGTTCCTATTTATGATTTCAAATATACTGCAAGACAATTTGATTTATGATTTCAAATATACATAGTGATTTGTACCAAAGGAAAGACAAAAATTAAAGAAGTTTTCATTTAGATATTTTTTATTTTCATGGTTGTATATAATTCTTTTTAGTATGAAGAGCTGCAAAATAAGGTTGTGTTGTATAGATAGGTCAATGACAAATCTATTTTAATTTGATGATTTAATTGTTTTTGTATTTTTTAAAAAAATTTGGAAAATCACCAGAGAGGGTAGCACTCTATATTCATTAAAAACAAGATTTTACAATTCTCACCAAAATATGACTTATTTGGGCTTATTTTAAACAATCAAACTTTTGCCCCACAATTCCCACCTTTTGTGGCAGATCTTAGCAACATATGATGTTTCACGGTCGAGGGTTTCCTTCTCTTAACCTCAGTCCAATCATTGTCACAATGAGAGGAATCTGGATTAACTTGCTCTACAACTACTAAGAGGTTCTTCCCCCCCAATTCACCGGAATTGAAATGATCAGTTAGACATTCTGAAGAAGTTGTAGGAGAGTTTGAAATCATGGAGGCTTCACTTCCCTTGAAGGCTGCAACCTTTGTGTTCACTACGCTAGTACCAAATGCAATCGAAGGATGATCCCCGAGAGGGGGAGGAGAAGAAGGCATACTTTCCTTGGGGGGATTGGGTGGAATGGTGTAGTGCTGAGATTCGGCTCCAATCCACCATGTCGGTTTACTCGAATTCCCCAAATCACGCTGCAAATGACATTGGGAGGAGAAGTGTTCTGTTGAGTAACATTTTCTACATCTGAATGCAATTTTTTTGTAGTCAATAGGTTGATGCCTGCATCTGTTCCCCACTTTCAGCGAAATTTCAGCAGGAAGGCCTTTGGCTAAATCCATTTCAACACAGATTCGAGCACACGTAGAATTTTGATAGTCAATAGTTTCCTTAGAAGAACAGTGATACCTTCCAAGACCGTTACCAATAGCTCTCAAGCAATCAAGTTCCCAAAACTGAATAGGAAGATATGGTAGCCTTACCCACAAAAATGCAGTGGTGAAAATTTCTGTACGAGGATCGAAATCAGAAAACCAAGGTTTCATGCACAAAAAATCGCCTTGATAGATCCATGGGCCATTTTCCAGCACCAACTCCTTGTCCTCCTATATATCAAACTCTAAAATAAAGAAAACCTTTACACAAGGATAAATACTTATTTCGCCTTCCATGAATTCTTGCCATTTCTCTGAAACCCATGCATGCAAATCGCATAACCTCGGCCAAATCTTTGTAAAACGACATATCAAAGCATGATCAGATAAAAACGCCTCTCTATCTACTGCCAGACTATCCAAACAGATTTCTGGAGTTTTTGAGGATAAGCAAACAAGGAAATGCAAACTTGGTTTGAGAGTGGCGCCATTAGCAGTGGCGACGGCTTGTTGGAGAAGACCCCCGTCGCCTGTTTTGGGCAGTTCGTGCACTAAACCCCGATAACCAGAGCACCCATGGTTTTGAGGACGCGGGCAGGGGTTATAGACTCCACCATCCAATGCCCTAACGGCATGAGCATAGTCCATTCCGCCTTGGGCCCTTGCGCCATAAGGTGCCTTCACATTCCCGTCTTCTTTGCCGATGAAACCATCAGAAAATGAGCAAACAGAACCCTGTGCGGAGCACGGCATTGTCTTCGGTTCATTGTTTTTGTATTTTTGATTTAACAATTTAATTGTTTTTTTAATTTTTTAAATAACTAATCATTAAAATTTAAAGCTCATTACAATTCAATTAAACTAAAAAAACTAGAAGTAGAGATTTATTTCCTTGTCAACCTATTAAAAAGATATAAATCAAGAGTTTTTGTACTTCAAAATATTTTATGATTTTTTTGAAATTAGAATGTCTTTTAATTTTAGAATATGAAAGGATTTGCATGATAAAAGAAAAAATAAGATATAAAGTTTTTTTTTATATTTAAATATTACTTTTTAATTTTTTTTTCCAAAACTACAATTAGTAATTGTTAAACTATTTTATTAAATATTATTTTTTTAATTTTAAAATGATAAACTAGATAAATATTAGTTTCTAAAAATAGAAATGTTGCTTTTATATGAAATGATTAGCATGCAAAAAAGAAAAATAAATAGAAAGGTTGCTTTTATATTTAAATATTATTTTTTAAATTTATTCTAAAACTATAATTAGTAGTTGTTAAATTATTTTAAAATGAATATGTAATTTTAAGTAATTCATTTGTATTAGATAATCACTATAATTTAATAAATTATTTAACAAGTGGATAATTAATATTTTATGAATTTTAAAAATTATAACTTAATTTAATTTTAGAATGAAATTTAAGTTTTAAAAATACAGTGTTGATTTGATTATTTATTTACTATATGATTAATTATTCATATCTTTCAAAACAATACAATCTAATTGAACCCAAATAATTTAATTTTAGAATAGTTTTAAGTTTTGAAATATTGTGGTGATTTGATTATCTATTTACTATATGATTAATTATTTAGATTTTAATATTTTTTAAAAGTTAGAATTTAGTATAATTTTTGAAAATGAAATAATTTGGGTGCAAATAAAAATAATATAATCAAAATAGATGTCTCAACTTATTTTATAGATATTAATATTTAATATATGTATGTTAGTAATAAAATAACTCAAAACTAATATCCTTAAAAATCTTTTATATTTAATATATCTATACTATTAATCACACCCAAATAATCCAAACAAGAGCATAATAATGTCCTAGTCAAAGAAGCATACCTAATATTGTTAATGTTGATTCCAGTTGGAAAGACTTACGCAAGCGTGAGGTAACACCCTGACCCAGTATGCTACTCTTGCATTATCCTTCTGTCAAGTTTAGAAAGGAAATAACAAAAACAAAGGTAGCTTTTAGCCTCAGTGCAAGGCTATTGATCTATTTAAGAAGCCTTTTTTCCAGTTCTTGGAAATACATGCTTAGAATATATCGAAAAGAATATGAGAGAAAACAAATACCAACCGTGGTGACTTAAGGAGCTCGTTGATTTCAATACCCAATACTTATAAAATTTTAAAAACATTCGTTATTTTCAATGTTGTTATCACAATAATCATAATAATAGTTCGTCTATTTTAACAAAGCAAAATAAGTTCACTTTCATCCAGTCATGGTCATCGTCCTTTTCAAAATCCCCAGCTGGTGAGGATGAAGGCTAAGAAGCAAGCCTATGCCTATTAGCAGCCCTCAAAACTAAGATCTTTAAGGGACTTTATGCTCTTGTTGGCCAAATGGTGCTGGTGTCTAGAAGTTCCTCTTAATTGTAGGAGGAATCATCCCCATCTCATGAATCATAAAAATCTATTATACAGAGGAAGAAATCATCTCCAACTGTTCTAAAGGTAAAGGTCTAATAATCTTGGATACCTCGCTGAGCTCAATAATTGTAAGAACATTTCAATAACTATTGGTTGTTAACTTGTACTGATGCTGATGAGTGGCATGGTATTGCAGGGAGAGTGAACCAGTGGAATCCAATCAGCTTTTTGTGTGGGTAGTGTGGGTCTACTAATGGTCAGATAAATCTCTCCCTAAAAGGGGCTCCAATAGGATAAGGATTCAACCAAGGTAATTATTTTTAGTATGATAGCTCTTTTTCTGAAAAGGGCAATATAAGAGGAGGATTCTTATTTTTTGGACTGTAGGAATTGGGTAGCTTCCCTATAAACTGCAGTGTGTCCAGTAAACTTTTTTCAAGTGACCGGTAACACTGGTGCGACGCGTCCTCCGGTACCACGGGGATGGGGGGAGACTAGACCTTGTGACCTCTTGCCTGCAACAGGATGCATTAGCCAATCAAACTAGGGCCCCTGCCCATAAGAAGAGGATTCTCGATGACAAATGTAGTCATTTAGAATAAAATAGCTCACCCACCAGAAAAGGCTCCAATGAAGTGGAGATCTTAATAGGGTAGCTATTCATAGTAAGATAACCCTCTTCCTTAAAAGAACTCTGATCAGTTGAGTTAATAAATTATCTTATTAATATATAAAAATCTTTGGATCATAAAACAATTTTAAAAACTATTAGAATAAAAGGAATACAACCAAACTGTCTTAAACCACACCTAATTTCTAAGAATTTTGAGAGTCCAGCAGACTCACCTGTCTATCTAACAATCAATGATTAGTTACAGATTATACCTAATTGCAAAGGAGTCGACCAACCTTAGAAACTATTAGAACCCAATAATTATCCATCTACATACCCACCAAGAAAGCTTACTCTACCAATTGGGAATTGGCTGGAATACAGGATGAGCCTAGAGAAAAGCCTCTCACGTCCAATTTCTATAGCTGAAGCCCTCAATGACCATGAAAAAGATTACGATTGCAAGCCTTTCATTAAGCCTCCAGTGTGGGACTGTGAAAGCCAATTATATGACTCTTATGAACTCAGAACATTTAATAAGCAGCTAAATGCAGCCATGTTAGCTGTTAATTCAAGCCTAACCAGTCCTTGTCGTATCATGCAGTCACCTGTGTATGCACAGAGCCTTGCAAGTTTTCTTGTTGCAGCCAGGGGTGATAAATCCAGAAAACAATCTGGACAGCAAGGAAGAAGCAAAGTCCATACTGGACAGAAAAAGCAAAAAGAAGGTGTTGTAAAGGATGGAGATAGTATGTTGACTGTTAGGCCTAGAAAGGCTTCCAAGGTGGATGAGGTCTTTATGAAGAATTGTAGGCAGGAAGGATTACAGAAAAAGGAAAAGAAGCCTAAGTTAGTTCGGTTGGTGAAGAAGGTAATGAAGTCTTTTCAGAATTTAAAGGAGAACTAATTCATGAAATCTGATTGTAGAATTTGGGTTCTGTATAAAAAAAATGTTTCAATTGTGGCAGCTTTATTTCAAGTGGATTTGATTGTGTAAACATATTGTTCTTTCAATAGTACTCCAAATTGGTGTTGTACAGGATTGTGTAAACATATTGTTCTTTTCAGAATTTCAAGAACTATTTCTTGAAATCTGAGTGTTAAATATAGGTTCTGTATTTTCTTTTTAAATTGTATCACCTTTATTTCAAGTGGATTTGATTGTATAAACATATTGTTATTTCAATACCACTCCAAATTTATTCCATAATACTACAATTTTTTGGATGCAATTTCAAAAATAGTATGAAATGAATCAACGAAAAGACAGGTTTAGAGATATGGATGAAATCTGGTTGGTGTAATTTTTTGGGAAATTTTATGATTAGCAAAGAAAGATAAAAAAAAAAAAAATTGGAACAATGGAAGTCATGTGTGTGATTTTAGTCTGTAGTTTCTACTTTTAGAGGTTATAGGGTTTTCTAAGGTGTAGTCATGTTTTGATTCAAATGAGGTTTTTTATTTTTTAAAAAAAATTAAGGGAAACTATGCTACAACTTATTATGGTGTAATGTTTTCTCAATAAAATTTATAATTAAAAATATTATTTGGATTATATATTTATTTGAAATTGGTGTTTCTAGTATTTTTTTTTTATCTGTATCATATTGTATTAAATTTGCTAAAAGTAATATAAATTGTTTAAAAGAAATGTAATTGCTCGACCCAAACATTACAAAATATAATATTGTTGAATAAATTATAAATAAAATATACCGCGCATCTATATGTTAAATTTTGTAAGGGTGATTTTTTTTGTTTTGGATTTGTTTGACTCATTTGTTGTGATAAAGCTGACTCATTTCTATCTAAAAGTTGTTAAGGGATATGAGCCTTTCATTAGTATTGATTTCATGCATCTTAATGGTTTGAGCCCTCCTTGAGGAATGCATTGATGCATGAGTATTTAAGTGCATTTAAGCAATTCACATCACTCAAAATAAAATTAAGTAGAATATGTGGTATGTGCAAGCCTTGCACATGCATAGCAATGTAGCATGGTTACAATAAAGGCTTGAAGCCTTGCACAAAAGTGGAACTTGTGAACTACATACAAATGAGTAGAATGATATTCATACATAGACATTGAAATTCTTGTACTTAAGAAAAAACTTCTACAACTTTGCACAATGGAGTAGCTTATGAGATGGCACACTCATGTAGAAAGTGAAAGATAGAGCAACCATTGACATTTGTGCACACTTTTGTAAGGAGAGGATGAAGCATCTTTCACATGTCAATTCAATAACATACATGAGATATAGAGCACAAATAAATCAATGGTTGGTGAGGAAAAGGAAAAATAGACCACCAAGAGTGATAAATTTGGTGAGTTTGATGCAAATCTCCTTAATTTTATTTTGGGCATAGATAGATTTGAGAAATGATGAGGCACCTAAGTGAACATGGATGAATTTTATCAAGACCCTTGATTTGAGGTTAGGTTGTTAAGAGCCATATCCAAGATAGGTTATACATAGACATTCCAAACTATTTAGGGTTCAATTTATGTCCATCAAACTTAATAAATTAGATTGTAAAATTGGATAAGTTCTTTGAGAATGATAAAACACCCTAAGAAGGTGTGATTTGCATTTACCAAATTGAAGTCACATGCATCTTTGTGATAGGATCATGCCTAGATAGATAAACAAAGAAAAAATAAGGATAAATTAATTCTTAGAAGAGAATGGTTTCAAAGTTCAAAGCAAAGTTTTTTCCCATAGAATACAAGATGAATATTTAAAAAAAAAATTGTAGAACTTGAGACAAAAGAATGGTTGACAAAGACTATAATAAATAATTCTATAGATTAATCACTCATGCTAATCACATAGAGGATTGACCAAAGAAAATTTCAAGGTATGTGAATGGATTGCACATTTCAATTCAAGATGAGTTTATTATAATCAATATGGAGTTAGGTGTAAGAATCCTATTAGTGTTTATTGAAGCTAGAAGAAAGGCTATCTAGAAATCATCAAGGTATTGTGTGAGTAAAATTTAAGTTTGCATGTAGAAGAGGAGGTGTGACACGGTGAAAAATTGGAAAAAAACAAGCACATGAGGAAGATGTGAGCACATTGCAGGGTCATGACCATACACAAAGAGGATTAAGACCCTTTTGTGGAAGAGGATGTGGATGAGGTAAAGGTTCCACTTGATCATGCTTCAAATGTGGAGACGTATGACATATAGTTTTCAAGTGTCCACTATAGAATAGGGTAAAATAATGGGAAAAGGCATGAATCAATAGTACCAACCACCAAATACATAAAACTCAAGCCCTAAAGACCCTAGTCCAACAATGAAGCACAAATGAACATAGAAACATAAAATAATAAAGCAATATTACCATAATTCCTATGCCATGGTTGAATCACCTTCATTGCTCTTCTCCATTTTGTTGTATATGCTTACTTGCCCTTAGATTTGTAGTGTGCAAGAATAAGCCTAGTGATAATGATAGCAAAATATTGAAGATGGTAGTTGTCATGAATCGCCTTTAAAATGAAAAGGATAGGTCTCTTTTATAGGAAACCAAATTTGAATGAAGGGCCAAGATTCAATGATGAAAATCAATGGATGAGATTGCTTAAATGGGAAGCAAGGAAATAGGGTTAGGGAAAAAATTGGGTTTAGTTAAGGATGGACGGTGGAGATTAAAAGGTAATAAAACCTTGTCAAGGGTGGAAATTGATTGAGATGTGAAGGGATAAGAATGGCACAGATAAAGAGGTTGACACAAAAAAAAAAGTGGCTACAGAAAATTAATAATTCTAAAATTATTTAATTTAGGAAGGAAAGTGGACTTTTAAATTAAATAACAATTTAATTTAAAAGTGGAGGAAAATGACAAATTAGTAAATAATTAAAATAATTATTTAATGGTGGAGGGAAAAGTGGAAAATAATTAAATAATAAGAATTTATTTAATTATACGACGAAGGGGACATTAGTGACGTAATTAAATAAATATTAATTTAATTAATTAATCAAAGAAGAATAAAAGGGAAAAGGGAAATAATTAAAATTATTCAATTATGCGGGGAAGAAGTGGAAAATGGCACTTGTGGGCCTAAGACATTTTTCAGTGTCTTACTCCACACATGCAAAATAACCATGATATGTGCATAACACAAGGTAGCAACCATGTTGCACATATTAAATACAAAAAGTAGAGCATCAACTAATTTCACAAAAGAACCAAAGTGTGGTGAGGGTCTCATGATGAAGATATTATTGTTGAAGAACACAATAACTAGACGAATAACTTGTTCAGAAGTATTTGCAAGTCAAAAGATAGGTGATGAAAGGTAATAATTGATAGTGGTAGTATTGGTAATCTTGTTTATAGAAAGATGGTAGGGAAACTTGGTCTAAAGAGGGTTGAAAATAAAAATTCATACAAGACACTATCTTGGTTATTGAAGGGACATTAATTGTCAGTGAAAAAACACCATATGTTTATCTTTCATATAGGCACATACAAAGATGATTTCATATGTGAAAAATTATGCCAATGGGTTTTTTTCATGTATTGTTGGGAAAGCCTAGTAAATTGACTTGAACCTTTCATATGATGGAAGAGAAAATACCTATACCTGAAGTGGAAAGATGGTAAGTAGTACACTCTAGAAATCCTTTAAATAATCAATGTTTGTAGAAGTTTAGAGTAGCTTGAAGGTATTGTTGGTGGTAAGAAATTAATTCTTAAAGGAAGCCAAGGAGTATCTTTTTCACTCATGTCAAAGCCTATGTAAGTTGTAAGAGAAAAAGTCACAAAAGAGGAAATGCTACACAAAGTGAAGGATATTTTTAATGAATACGAGGATTTCATGTCAAATGATATTCTAGATGGTTTACTACCCATGTGTAGCATAACTCATTGGATGGATGTAATTTATCAAACAAAATATTATACAAGCTAATATCATAGTAGAATGTATTACAAGAATGAAAAGAATGAAGGTTTTGTCATTGATGTCAACTGGTCAATTGGTTATCAATTGGTTGTTGTTGTCATTAATGTCATGGTTGCAGGTTATTAGTTGTTCATGTCAAATATATTAAGAAAAATGTATTGAAGAAAGGTTGCAAGTGTTCAGTGGTTGCTCCAGGTTTTGCTCCGAGATTTGCTCCTATGCTTATGTGGTTCATATATGTTGATCAAGTTTGTTGGAAACTGCTATATCCAAATTTTTGGCTTCTAATTCATTGTACAGTGCGAGTTATGTTCACTAGTTGTGAACTGTGATTTTATGTGTTTCTTGCTAAGGTCCGGGAGAAATGTTGTTGGTCTAGATTTATCTTTGGTAAAGTCTTATGACTTACAGTTCTAGAGTTAAGTTGTTATGATCGTGTTGAAGATATTTTCAGCATTTGGAGGGATTGTGCTTAATTGTTCTATGTGTTTTACATTGGTTTGGTCGACCTTGTGTTGAATGCTATCTTCAAAGTTGATGAAGTGTGTTGGACCTATTTGGGTCCTCATTAAGTGTGTGTTTGGTTCACCCTCATTCTAATTCCACCCTAGGATGTTTTGGCGTTGACCTAATTTGAATTTATTGATGGATGGCCAACTTTGGATATCTTTCAAAGTTGAAGATGGTATAAATATAGGATGAGTTAGTGGTGAATGAAGGACAAGAGAGATAAGTGCAAAGAAATAGAGTAGATAGATGCAAAATAGATGTAAATCTGTAAGTGTGTGTGATGTGAGTGTGTCAGATCAGTGTGAAGCCTAAATGTTGAGTTTCTGAATGTAGTGAGTTGAAGGTGTACTCTATCAGTCATGCATGTCTACAAGTGGTTGAGAAAATTGTGGTGGAAAACTCTATTGCATTGAGATTGTCTTCTCTTTGTAACATATCTCTTCTATCTTCTTTGTATCTTTGTGGCAGTGAGCCCTCCGAGTGGTTAGCCCTCTTGGACAATGAGTTCTAATCCATACAATGAGTCCTTGTTTTGGCAGCGAGCCTTTGTTTCTCAGGTAGTGAGCCTTTTGTAATCGGTTTTGATTATCTCTATAGTGTGAGTTAATCCTCATAGTGGTTTTTCCTTTATTGGGTTTTCCATGTAAATCTGGTGTTGTGTTTGTGCGATGGTTTTCAGTTTTTGCACTTGCACTTAATATTTAATCATTTTTAGCAAAGTTAAGAATTATGATTGATCTAAGTTCTAGTGAATGATTTAAAGGATTAAATTTGTTACAACTGATTCACCCCCCTCTCGGTTGTCTTGTTCAATAGAATGGGGAGGTGAAGAAGCTAGTTGAAGAATTGTGTATAAAGGGGTTAATCAAAGAAAATAGTGTTGATGATTAAAAAAAAGGAGAAAAATGAAGGATGTATATTGATTCTAGATCCATAAAAAAAAATCATTAATTATAGGTTATTATTGACGCACATGGATGAAAAGCAATTGTTTGAATAGTGAAAAATGCTTAACTATGATAGATTGAAAATAAACTAAGTTATCAAATCAAGATTAGAGAAGCCAAAATATGGAAGAATAATTTCACAATGAAGGATAGATTGTATGAGTGGATTGTCTAACCAACACATTCATATGATTAATGAATAAATTGCTAAAGCTTTTTCATTAATTTTTTTCATTGATTATGTAGATAATATTATGATCTTTATTAGGTCAAAGGAAGAAAATTTTGTACACTTGAAACAAGTGTGGTGTACATTGGATTTGTGATATCTCAAGATCAATTAAAGATGGATCATGAAAAAGTGAGAGATAAAACTAAATAGTCATCACCAAAGAATTCTTTTGATTTAGTGCCCCTCCTGTTGGCAGCTTGTTGAAATGAGATCGGTGTTTTAGCTTCAATATTTACTTTGTGAATTTTGTTTTGGTTGTATTCTTGCTCTAAATGGTGTGTATGAACCACCACATGTTCGAGATGAGGTTTCTCAATATGTCAGTTGTTGGCATTTTGTATGTTTTTATGCTTGGTTTATCATTATGCTTCAATTCACTGATGTGCATACTATTTTTTCCATGATTAAATGTGAACCAAATTATTGATATTCTAACCAAATGATTTATATAATGGGTGTAATTTTATGTTTCATGGTAATGTACCCCATTGGTTGTTTATGATTATGTTGTGCTTCATCTATATATACATTGAGTAGGTACCCTTGACATGTGTTGAGTGGTTACAGGTATAAGGTTATTTCTCCACTTGGCTACATAGGTCTAATTTATTCCCTAATGGTGGCTAATTTAGAGATGTCATTGTGGGTCTTCCTATCTATTCCCCAATTGTACTCGAATCGAGTATGGTGGGTGTCATGTTTGACCCTATGTGAACCCAGATCTAAATCAGTGGTGATTCTATATTTTTCCTATGTTGTGGATGATCAACGAATGTCTTATTAAATTAATGGTTTAAATTTTGTATTTTTTATAAATGAAATGTTAGAAATATAATGTTTCTGTTATAATTATTGAAATATTTTTTTGTGTTTCAGGAAAGGGGAAAAAATAGAAATGAAGTTAGGTTATTATTTATGTTTGCGAAAATTCCTTGGGTTGGTAAATGCGGGTTATGCTTGATTTAATTATCTTGTTTAAATTTGGATTTTCATAAAATTAATTGAATATAGGCTTATATGGATTTAAATCGTGAATTTAAATGATATATGCTATCTAGGAACTCATTTAAATTATTTGAAAATTGAGAGAATTGGAAATTAGAAACAAAGAAAATATATTAAAATAGAAAATTTGAAAAAAATAATGGAAAAATGATCCAAAGGAAAAGAGATGGTCATTTTTGTGAAGGATTTTGCTTTCAAAACCCTCTTCTTGCCAATTTTTGAAATTGAAATTGTGGGTGCAATTAGGAATGGATTTGGATGGGAATTGTTTTGGATTAGATAAGAATGGTAAGGAGATTATGTGTACGAGTGGATTCTTTGTGTCTCCTCGTGTTTTGTGAATTGTGTGATTTGGTTTTGCAAAAGAAAAAGAGGTAAGTGTTGATTTCTCCCTCTCTATCCTATTTGATGCAATAAGTGTCATTAGGGGACATAAGATCTCCCAAATATATTTTAAATTTTTAATTTGGAGTAGTATTTAATTATTTTTACAAATTGTGAAAAATGCCTAAATAGAGGCATGGTTATAGAATTTTTTTTTTAAATCATGGAAATGTGAATTTAACCTTAAAAGTGTGTTTTTGGGTACATTTAGAGCAAAAAGGGTATTTTTTAGAATTTTGAAATTTTGATTTTAATTTTTCAAGCTTTTCTTCAATGGTGGAATTGAGAATTTTATTGTTTTTCCTTTGTAATTAATTTTAGAAAATTTGAATTTGGGAGTGACTTGTGATGAATTTTAATGTGGGGAAAGAAGTCTCTATTTTTTTTCAATTTAGAACCAATGGGTATTTTTAGAAAATCGATTATAATCAATTTGAAATTAATGTTGGTACATTTAAAGAATCAATTCATTAATAATAATAATCTATTACATCTTTAATTATAAACAAAGAAATTGATACAATCTAGAAAAATAATATAAATTGCATAATTATCATAACCCTAGAAACTTGTAACCTTAGAGTCTAAACCACTGTAAGAACTTTATTATTCAAACTATCTTGAAATCATGCTAAAAAATAACTTGACTTGATCACAACCAATGTCAAGGATGTGTTGGGTTAAAATGAAGGTATAATTGTAACATACTAAACATTTAGTATGTCATGCACAAGACCAAATTGACCCATGGATAAATTATAATGAAAGTATATAACTAAGGGCTAGGGACCTTAATCCTTTCTTATTCATCTAGAATTTAGGTATGCACATTTGATTAATCAATGAGTGGTACAAGTGTGGAAAGGTGAATATTGAATATTTAGTAGGTTGGGGTTATTCTTTTATCCTAAAACAATATAGTCTTGTCATTGTGATAATTAAAACCTTAATTTTCAAAAAAAAAATTAACCCTATATATTACATCCAACAAAATGTATAAGTGACCCACTAGACAAACTAAAGGTATATATTGAAAAATAGAAATAGACATTTCTAGCGGCAATTCTTAAGTTTGAACATCATGATTAATACATTGATAGGGTTACAAGTGGACTTGAAACAACTTATTCCAACATCAAAATTGTAGATGAGTAAGGCACTTGAAAATAGTACTAAAAAGGTATTTTTCAACAAAAGAAAGCATGGGTCAAACAATCAATTTGATACTTGACATGCTATGTATTGAAAATACAAGTAGATACCTACATATATACAAGTAAGAATGTAGAAGTTACTATAAGAGAGATGATCAAATAAATAAGCAATGAGGAATAGAAAAGAAGAAAATGAAATATTAGATTATAAATTACTGTGGGATAAAGAAACTTAGGAGAATGCATCAAAAATAGATAAATTTTGAAAAAGACTTAAACATACAATTTAAAAAATTGGAGGAAACCTAAATCAATGTATCTAAAGTATACCAATAGTGTGTTCATTGGCCAAAAACCACTAGGACCTAGCAAGCTCAAATGGATACCTTAGAAAACCAAATTATCCAAGCATCATTATCTTACAATATAATTTCTTATTTAGATGGTTCTTAGATATAATAGTTAGAGAAGATGCAATCCAATGTCAACAATTGAATGAACGATACTTGAAAACACTATACAAATAAAATAATTGGGCATGTTAATAAATGGAAACATATCTCAATTAAAAAACATTCTTCAAAAAGTAAGATGACCAATTTAAAAAATTAAGCTATGGTGGAAAGAGCTTATATTGATATAATGGTATATGTGCAATAGTTTAAATAAATAATTTCTAGTTGAGACACTACATATATATAGATAAAAAGTGGTTACCAAAGTATTCTAAGTTTAGATTGAAAAACTCTATATATGACTAATTGACATAACTAAGAAGACATGTATAGTAGTTGAAAAAATGGTTCAATTTTAACAAAGTGCATACAATTAACATTTTTTATTGGTACACAATTACGCAAAGCAGCGAGCAACAAGAAAGCAAAGAGTTTTTGAAAATTGATGCAAAGCGGGAACATTTGGGTGGGGGCCCTTCTCCTCGGGTGGCTAGGGTTTTGGCTGGTGTTGATGCCTCTACACCTAAAATTTATGTGAAGGCTCTAATTTCTGGTGACTTCCCTATTGTTGGCTTTAGGGTCGCTTTAGGATGCCATCAGAAATATTTTTCTGATGTTATTTTAAATGCTCATGCTCAAACTCAACCTGCTCCTGATAGGGTTAGGCCTTTTCCCTATGCCTATGCTTCCCTTGTTGTGGTTTGTGGACCAGAGATTGCAAAAAATGAAGATTTATATGTGAAACATGGTGTGGTTTGTAGGTTTAACGGATTGTGGCCCTCCCTTCCTGATCTCCATGAGTGGGTTTTCGTCTCCTAAAAGCCTATTGTTTTTGGGAAGATTGACCTCTATCCCAGTGTTAGAGGTTTCTTCTTTGCAACCTTCACTTCCTTTGAGGAGCCAAATAGAGCGTTGGATAGGGGGTGGATGTGGGGTATTCATTTTTTGTTCATCATGCCTTGGTCTCACTCTTTCAATCCTCTTACAGAGCTACTGAATATTAGACTAGTTTGGGTCCGACTATCGAATCTCCCTCTCCATTTTTGGGAGGAATCATGTTTTGAAGCTATTGGCAACACCATTGGTTTCTTTTTGAAGGTGCAATCTATGAATCAGGATCTTGGGCATACTATGGTAGCTTGTATTTTAGTCGATTTGGACATCTCCAAACCACTTCATGGTGATGTGGTCTTGATGGTGGAGGATAGATCATGGAAGCAACTTTTGGACTATGAGGGGCTCCCTTTTAGGTGCAGGAGATGCTTCCCTATTGGTCATTTGGCCTTTGGTTACCCTCATGCTCACCGCAAGGGCCCTACTACCTGGTGGAAGGATGCTCTCTCAGACCATCTCACGGTGGGAAATCCCTCTTCGAATGGTCCCTCCAACGAGGATGACCCTTCCTTGATTGATTCATCCAAGGTTTTTGTGTCTCCCCAGGATCCTCCTCCAACTATCCCTTCTGTGGAACCATTGATGCCTCGAACTGTTGGTGTTGTTCAGGCAGAGCCTGCTCATCCATCGATGAACACCTCTACTAGTCCTTTGAATGCTCCTGACTCCTCTTTTGCATTGTTGGCTCCCTCGCTATGTGGTGGCCCTTTTCCCATGATGGTTTTTGAGGATCTACTCCTCTCGCCTCACTCGGTGGACTTTTTTTTTGAGCCTTCTTGGTCTGTTGTACAGAGAAAGAAGGGATTCCCCAAATCATGACCTAGGGTTTTGGGAGTCAGATTAGTCCCCTATGATTCTAGGGTTGTCTAGACATCATCTGTTGTTTGACATGTTGTCTGTCAACTCTTCACGTCCTAGTTATGTTATGTGTGTGGCCTGTATTGGCTTGTTGAACTAGCTTATTTTTCTAGTTCATGTCCTATTTTGAACTAGCTTCTTTTTGGCCTTGAGGGATCTTTGTGTAAAGGGTACAACACCCTATAAATGTTGCTTAATCAAAAATAGAGTTTTATACCAACATATAGAACAAGACAAAGGTCAGTGCCATGAATAATAAGAAGCGTGCTATAATTGTTGGCAACTCAAGGGAAGACAACTGAGAGGGGGGTGAATCAGTTGTCACCGAATTTCAAACTTATTCAACTTATTAACCTTTTTCTTAGATCTGATCGTTAATCATGAAATCATAAATGGACAACACATTAGAAGCACACATAACACCAATAATTTTACGTGGAAACCTTGTTAGGGGAAAAACCATGGTGGAGGTCAGTCCACAAGATTATACCTTGTTAAAAGTATAAGGAAAATATGAATGGGGAATGCACATGCATTCAGGCACACTACCTAGAGCTCACTGCTCTATTACAAAGGAAGACACACTGTCTTACAAAAAGGTTCTGATTAAATCCATCAGACTTTGAACTGAGAAAATAGCATTTGCTAATGCCTGGTTATAGTTTTGGTTAAGCACATGATCACTTCTTCACTCTTCTTCACTCTTTGCTCTGCCTTCAAATGATCTAAACAATATTCACACACAAGACTTGCACACTTCACACTTTCACTCATTCACATGATAAAACAATTGCTCTTATATATCTGCAACAAGAGATTACATCGCTATAAGTCGGCTTCAACAAAATAGCAAGAAAGAATATAAACAGTTGACTCATATCAATAAATATTATTCATACAAATCAACCAAGGTCGGCCACAACATAGTGAAGACCGAAAATAACATCCTCAAACATGAACCACTTATATTAATTACTACTCAAAGATCCACAACACGCTTCAACACTTTGTCGGCCAAGAACATGAAAAACATGAACACATAAGAGAAAATATTTGATTGCAAGCACAACGATCAATGAAGACGTGCAACACAGATAGAGCACCAACTAAAAACATCCACAAGCATCATGAAACACCAATGAGGCATCCGTAACAACTGAACTAACTAAAATCACATGATCTTCATTCAGGAACAGAAATTGAAGTAATAGAAAAACTGTCAGAATACAAATCTTCATAACTTGATCAAATATTCACGCGGATCTCTGAAACTTGACGTGGATAAACTAGATATATTCAACAAGAAACCCTTTAGTCCACAACCTCTAAACAACAACGTATTGATCACACCAACAGAAAGAACTTCACTTCACCACTGACAACCTGTAGCACTTCTTATTACAATTTTCTCAATATCCTCGAAATATACAGCTTCTAATGCAACAATGCTAATTAATAGTGTTGACATCAATGACAACCACATATTAGCAACACACCACAACATCCAAAAATTTCCCCTTTTGGCATTGATGGAAACATATGATGTGAAAAATACCATCAACACAACTACACTTACTCCCCTCAGGTTCTGACTCTTCTTTCCTCAACTCTTCTCCCCACAAAGTTTTTTCACATTACTCTTCTCCCCCTTTGACATCAATGACATTTATCTCTTCTATGCAAGTTCTGAACCACATATCTGAATACCTGAACATCTGAACATCTGACTACTCCCCCTAAGTAGTAGCCATCACAACATCAATCTGAATCAAAATATGATATGAAATGCATGGATTGATGCAAATCAATGCATCCATAGTTCTGATTAGGAAGTGTAATCACCCCTAATTTCCCTTTGAGATACTCAAAAGTATCCTTAGGTAACAGCTTGGTAAATGTGTTTGCAATCTACTCCTTAGTAGGCACATACTCCAATTTGACTTTCTTTTCACTTACTTTCTCTCTCAAAAACTGAAACTTGATAGATATATGCTTGGTCTTGGAATGCAGTGCCGGATTCTTAGAAATGTTAATAGCACTTGAGTTATCACATAATATAACAATAGGCTCATCATACACAACTTTGATATCCTTCAACATCTGCTTCATCCACAGTACTTTAGTACAATTATTAGCAACAACAATTTATTATGCCTTTGTAGTAGATAAAGAAATAGCATTTTGCTTCTTGCTTAGCCATGAAATCAACTTCTTTCCCAAGAAAAATGCTCTACCACTGGTGCTTTTCCTATCATTCACATCTCCTTCCCATTCAGCATCAATAAAGGCACTCAAAGTAAGATCATCATCTTTAGGATACCATAGACCAAAATCAACTATCCCCTTCAAGTATCTAAAAATCCTCTTCACAGCAGTCACATGAGATTCTTTAGGATCAGCTTGAAATCTTACAAAAATGCATACAACATACATGATATCAGGCCTAGTTTGAGTCAAATAAAGCAATCCACCAATCAGTGATCTATATCTAGTTTGACTTACCTTCAGAGAATCATCATTAGTTCTCAACTTGCATCCATTCACCATGGGTGTACTAACTTGCTTTGAATCTTCCATACCAAATTTCTTCAGCAATTCTTTCACATACTTGGACTAAGATATAAAGATCCCTTTATTTAACTAAGTAATTTTCAATCCCAAGAAGAATTTCATCTCTCCAATCATTGACATCTCAAACTCATTTTGCATCTTATCAGTAAACTTCATGCACAAGCTATCATTTCCTCCAAATATGATATAATCAACAAAAAATTCCACAATAAAATCTTTATCATCATTCTTGAAATACAGATTACTATCAACAGTACCTTTGTTAAATCCAAGCTTCACCAAGTACTTATCCAATCTATCATACCATGATCTAGGGGCTTGTTTGAGTCCATACAATGCTTTCTTCAATCGGAAAACCATATCTCCCTGATTAGTCAATTGGATCCATCTGGTTGTTCAACATACACTTCTTCTTCCAATTCACCATTTAGAAAAGCTGACTTGACATCCATTTGATAAACCTTGCAGTCTTTGTAAGCAGCATAAGCAAGAAACAATCTCATAGCTTCAATTCTAGCAACAGGGGAAAAGGTTTCTTCAAAATCAATACCTTCCATCTGTGAATATCCCTTACATATAAATCTTGCTTTGTTTCTAACCACTTCACCTTATTCATTCAATTTGTTTCTAAAAACCCATTTAGTTCCAATTACATTCTTATCCTTAGGTATGGGAACAAGAATCCATGTATCATTCTTTTCAATTTGTTGTAGTTCCTCTTTCATTGCTTCAACCCAATGTTCATCTTTGCATGCTTCATTCACATTGTTAGGCTCAGTCTTTGAAATCAAACAATATCCTTCTACAATTCTTCTCCTAGTTTGGACACCTTTGTTCTTATCACCTATGATATGAGTTTTTGAATGATTCAATCTCACATACCTCGGATTCTTCTTAGAATGTTCTTCAACTTTAGGCTCTTATGATCTCTCTTCTATTCTTCCACTAGTTTCTCCTTCCTCTTGATCTTCTTCATTCACCGAAATGATTTGAACTTGACTTGAAGTCTGACCTTTGTTTGTACTGACATTCTAATCATCATAATTATATCCACTGGTTCTGGATAGTGCAGCTATGTCTTCATCAACCTTAACATTTTCACTTTCAACCATTTTCTCCAATCCTTTATTGTAACACTTGTAGGCCTTACTTTTATTAGCATAACACAGAAAGATTCCTCATCACTCCTAGCATTAAACTTTCCTATATCTTCATCTCTTTTGATATAACATGTGCTTCCAAAGATCTTGAAATATCTAATAGTAGGTTTTTGACCAGTCCATAGCCCAACAAGAGTCTTACCTGTATCACCTTTGATTTGTACCCAGTTAAGTGTGTACATAGTAGTACTCATAGCTTCTCTCCAGTAGATATGAGGTACATTTCCTTCCAACATCATGGTTTTGGAAGCATCTAGAACCGTTATGTTCTTCCTTTCCACAACTCCATTTTGTTGAGGGGTCCTCAGTGCAAATAACTGTCTCTTTATTCCATGCTCTTCACAAAAAAAATTAAACTCACCGAAAGTGAATTCACTGCCTCTATTTGATCTCAAACACTTAATCTTCAAACATGTCTTTGTCTCAACAATAGCCTTAAAGATCTTGAACTTTTCCAAAGCTTCAGATTTCTCCCTTAAGAAAGTAGCCCACATCATCCTTGAATAGTCATCAATAAGCAACATGAAGTATATGTATCCTTGTAAACTTCTAGTTCTAGCAGGACCACACAAATCAGTATGCACGAGATCCAACAATCCATTTGAATTTTGTTGTTTACTTCAAAATGAAATTCTTGTTTTCTTTCCTAATTGACATTCCTTGCATATTGCATTCGTAGGATTCATCAACTTAGGAAGATCTCTCACAACCTTAGTGGAACTTATCTTGACAATATTATCAAAGTTAACATGACACATTCTCCTATGCCACAACCAGCTTTCATCAATTTGAGTAGTCAAACAACTTTTACTAGCAGCACTCAGGTGGAAAATATTACCTTTTATTTTTGTACCTGATGCAATCACATTTCCAGAATTTCCCAACATTTTCCACTTACCATCCATGAACTGGAGATTGTATCCCTTATCAACCATCTATCCAACACTAAAAGATTATGCTTCAAACCTTCAACATACAAGACATCATCAATATTATGCTTACCATCAAGAGAAATGCATCCTCTTCCACGAATCACACTAGATTTTTCATCACCAAATCTCACAACACCATCATCATAATTTTCCAAAATCACAAACTTACTTTTATCTCTTATCATGTGATGAGAAATACCATTGTCAATTACCCATTCATATTTCTCTTCAACTCAAGCAGCTAGGGCTTTCTCCACATTTGTACAACTATCAGATTCAGTAAACACAAGATTATTTTCCTTGATAGCAATAAACACAAATTCATCTTCACTTATATTTCCTTTGTCAGATTCATCATCTATTACACCTTCATCAGTAGCATAGTAACACTTATTTTGGAATTTAGGCTTGTTAAATCTTGGCATGGAAACTATCTCAAGACACCTTGATGCAAAATGACCTATCTTATTGCAAGAGAAACATTTAATCATAAACTTCCCCTTACCTTGTCCTCTGGCTTCTCTTTTCACAATCAATGCTTCAAGTTCTTCTAGCTCTCTTTCTTCTTCATCGAGACGTTTCATTTCATCCTCATACTTGAATGTCTTTTTTGATGAACTTTCACCCAGATCATATCTTTGTTTATCTCTTCCAGAAGTAGTGGCCTTGAATGCAGATTCAACCTTACGAAGGGCATCACCAAATTCACTCAACTCAAAAGCAATAAGCTTACCAATCAACATATCTTTGGTAACATTTGTCATAGTTTGGAGCTCTTCAATAGCACTAGCCTTGACTTTGTAGGAATCAGGAAAGGGTCTAAGCACTTTAGCAACAATCTCTTATTCATCTATCTGTCCACCAGCACATCTGATACCACACACAAGTTCATTCACTCTTTGCATGAAAGTAGTAACATTTTCATCATCACCCATTTTCAACTTTTCATATTTCCCTTTTAGACTTTGCAGCTTAGCAATCTTCACATTAGCATTACCTTCATACAAGGTCTCTAACTTTTTCTAGATCTCATAAGCAGTCTTCAGATCTATCACATTTTTCATCTCAGTATCAATCAAAGAACTCAACAACGCTTCTTTATCCTTGATATTATACTCATCATAAGTACTATTTGGTGGAATAACATATCTATTACATGTAATGCTCCAGTAGGGTTCACCAATGCATCTTAGATGGCACACCATTCAATTCTTCCACAACGAATAATTTGTTCCATCAAATCTAGGATTATCCTTATTATAAGTCATCCCAGATCACCTCAAGCTGTAAAAATTCTTCCAAGGAACTTGCTCTGATACCAATTATTGGCAACTCAAGAGCAGACAACTGAGAGGGAGGGTGAATTAGTTGTCACTGAATTTTAAACTTATTCAACTTATTAACCTTATTCTTAGATCTAATCATTAATCATGAAAGAAAAAATGAAAAACACATCTGAAGCACACATAACACCAATAATTTTACGTGGAAACCCTGTTAGGGGGAAAACCATGGTGGAGGTTAGTCCACAAGATTATACCTTGTTAAAAGTATAAGGAAAATATTAATGGGGAATGGACATGCATTCAGGCACACTACATAGAGCTCACTGTTCAATTACAAAGGAAGACACACTATCTTACAGAAAGGTTCTGATTAAATCCATCATACTTTGAACTAAGAAAATAGCATCTTCTAATGCTTGGTTACAGTTCCGGTTAAGCACACGAACACTTCTTCACTCTTCTTCACTCTCTGCTCTACCTTCGAATGATCTAAATAATATTTGCACATAGAAATTGCACACTTCACACTTTCACTCATTCACATGATAAAACAATTACTCTTATATATCTGTAACAAGATATTAGATTGTTATAAGTCGGCTTCAACAAAATAGCAAGAAAGAATATAAATAGTCGGCTCAAATCAATAAAGATTATTCATTCAAATCAACAAAGGTCGGCCAAAACATAGTGAAGACCAAAAATATCACCCTCAAACATGAACCACTTCAATTAATTACTCCTCGAAGATCCACAACACGCTTCAACACCTTGTCGACCAAGAACATGAAAAACATGAACATGCAAGAGAAAATCTTGGATCGTGAGCACAACAATCAATGCGGATGTGCAACACAGATAGAGCATGAACTAGAAACATCCACAAGCATCATGAAACACTAGAGAGGCACCCACAACAATTGAAGTAACTGAAATCACATGATCTTCATTTAGGAACACAAATTGAAGTAATAGAAAAACTATCAAAATACAAATCTTCATAACTTGATCAAATCTTCACACGGATCTCTGAAACTTGATGTGGTTAAACTAGATATACTCAACAAGAAACCCTTTAGTCCACAACCTCTGAACAACAATGTAATGATCACACCAACATAAATAAATTCACTTCACCACTAACAACTTGTAGCACTTCTTATTAAAATTTTCTCAATATCCTCGACATATACAGCTTCTAATGCAACAATGCTAATAGTGTTGACATCAATGACAACCACATATCAGCAACACACCACAACATCCAACAATAATAGTATAAATAAATTTGTGATACCTTCTTCTAATCAAATTTGTAAAGGGATGAGTTGAGGGACATGTTCCTAAATATGTAAGAGATATAAAATGTTGTAAATATGATAGAAAAAGTATATATGTAGTGAAAGAGAGAGAATAAGAAAATGTGATAATATAATAGAGAATCTATATAAATGTAACACCCAAGCATATGTGATGTATATATCTATGCTTATCATATGAATGGATAATGAATGTAATAGCTATATGATATGAATAAATAGATGAATGGCTATATCTATAATGTGTATGGATATAATCTTTCTTTTTTCTCATTTGTTGATCTACTCAGTCCATTTTTCTTCTTATGTATCACCATAGGGTTAATTATCTAAAATAATCAATATATATCTTGGGTCTATATTTTAAAACATAAAGGAGGGGTAAAAAATTTATTAAAACAAAAAGAAGTACAAAGCAAGGGCACTACTTAGCCCTATCAAACTCCACCAAGTGATCCAAGTTTTGAGACAAATCCAGGGGTGACTGACCCCAGTCCACCAGATTCCAATCATGAATATGATCAAAAGCCATTTAGCCAAACAATCAGCAACACCATTCAATTCTCTAGGAATATGAGTGAAAGTAACATACTCCAAAGAAGCACAGAGGTTGAGAATCTGATCAACAATCAAAGCCAAATGCTAGCTAACATCATCTAATTTCTGCCTATTCAACAAGTTCACCACAACCTGGGAATCAGACTCACATATGATCCTTCGCCAACCCAATTGACTTCCACGCTCCACAACGGATAAAATGGTCTGAGCCTCCATTAAATTATTAGTATGAAGATCCTTATAAACAAAGAAGATAAATTCAACATCTCCAGAGCTATCCTGATCAACACCACCAATTCCAGCATGACCAGGGTTTCCTTGAGAAAAGCCATTTGTGTTGATTTTTAAGACTCCCTGAGGTGGAGGAGACCATCTCCCCTCCCTATTCACCATCAGGGTAGGATGTCTACATCTTTTGTGCATGAGTTGTCATTGTTGAGGAGGAAGATGAAGATGATTACAACAACCAACATCAAAAGGATCCACTGATGCTGAAAAATCACATTTAGCCACAACAGTTTCTCCCAAAGAATGTAGAATTTTCCACCACAAGCGAGGGCCACCAACATCACATCCTGAAAAATTTGACAATTCCTTTCCAACCAAAGGTTCCAGATAATAAAGGATGGGCCAAGATCCCAAGCAGCTTGAAGAAAGGAAGTAGAAGCAGGGGCCCTGCCCCACTAATCCACAAACTCAGCCAATGAGGAAACATGCCAATAGGGCGTATTCCACACCCTCCACTAAAAATGCCAAATCTCCCTAGCATAGGAACATTGGAAGAAGAGATGAGAGACACTCTCCTCACAGTTAGAACACAAAACACACATTGAAGGGCCTTGGAAACCATGCTTACATAAATTATCCCAAGTAAGACACCAATTTTGACCTATGAACCACATGAAGAAATTTCACTTGGGCCACGACAACTTATGCCAGACTTGCTTCCACCAAGGGACCTCAATATCCCCAAACAACTGCCTACCAAGCTGCTTATAACCAGTAGACATAGAGTACTTCCCAGACAAATCAAAACCATCCCAAGCCAAAACATCAAGGCCCCTCAAATAATTACAAGCACAAGAAGCCAGAAGTTGAGCAAGATCATGCCTATCCTCCTTAGACCCCCAAGGTGGCCACTCAGACGGATGCTTCCAACGAAAGCTTACAGTCGATCCACAATGTTGTGCAACCTTATAATGCTCAACATTATCCCATCTAGCCACAGAAAAAACATCAAAAAGGGACTAGAGGTGAGGAAAAGTAGAGAGAATAGGTGGGTGACCATCCCAAGAATCTAACCAAAACAAAGCTTGTGACCCCGAATGACAAATCCAAAAAAGTGCATGCTTAATCAAATGTGCCCCCACTTTCATAGTATTCCAAATCATAGAACCACTCCCCTCCATAGGATAGTGAGGAATCTCAAAAGAAGCAACACCCCTAAGATATTTATGATTGAGAATACAGGCCCATAACTAGTCCTGATTGGTACACCAACACCAGTAAAGCTTAGCAGCAAGAACTTGCCCATTCAAAATAGTAGAGTGTAAGCCGAGACCACCCTCTTGCTTTGGTCTACACATAGATTCCCACTTAACAAGGCTCAACTTGGTAGACATCAAGTTACCACTCCAAATAAATTAATGTGAGAGAGCTTTAAATTCCCTAAGGAAATACATAGGGGCCACTTGAAAAAAGCCTTTATAGATGGGAAGGGCCTGGATAATTGACTTGAGAAGGGTCACTCCAGCAGATATAAACAACCATCGATGAGTCCAATGAGTAACCTTTCGCCTCAACTTATCAAGCAACATCTTCCAGGAGGACCTAGGTTGACGACCAACAACAAGAGGAATACCCAAATAGACAAAGGGAAGAGACCTTATTTGAAACCACAAAATAGCTGCAATCCACCATTGGATAGCCTAAGGAGTATTAAAGAAGAAAATTTAAGACTTTTTCTCATTGACTTTCTGACCCGAAGTAGCAAGGTAGATATCCAAAGACTACCTAAAGGATTCAGCTTCCCGAATATGAGCCAGACCCATAAGAGAGGTGTCATCCACAAACTGGAGATGAGAAAGCATTGGCAAACCCACACCCCATTGCCAACCATGAATCAAGCCTTGAGAAACCCAAAATTTAAGAAATTGACCCAACCCCTCTGCCATCATAATAAATAGATAAGGAGAGAGTGGATCCCCGTAACGAAGACCCCTAGTAGCACCAAAAAGCTTTGAAGGTTCACCATTCATAATAACTAAAAATAAGGAAGAAGTCACACAGCTCATAGTCCAACTCACCCAATCTAAAGAAAATCCAAAGGCCAATAGAATCTTCTATAGAAAACTCTATTTAACTCTATCATAATCTTTGGCCATATCCAACTTGATGAACATAGACCCATCCTTAGAGGTCACCATCGAATGAATGATCTCAGAGGCTACCACCACCCCATCCAGAATTTGATGACCCGCCACAAAGCCTCCCTACTCCTCAGAAATGACAACAGGTAGACAAGGTTTAAGCCTCTCAGCAATCAATTTCGTAATAATCATATACACCACTTTATAGAGTGCAATAGGTCTAAATAATTCAAGCCTATCAGCACCTTCCTTTTTAGGAATGAGAACTAAAAAATTAGCATTCAAGGCTCAAAGCATCTGCTTACTATGAAGAGACTCACGAACAACCTCCAACAAATCCAGCTTCACAATATCCCAAAACTCCTAAAAAAATTTGACTGGGAAACCATCAAGGCCAGGAGCTTTCCCCTTATTCATCCCAAACACAATCTCCTCCACTTCAAATAGAGTAGTCAGATGAGTAAGAGAAGCATTCAAATCATTAGAGATCAAATAAGGAATGCAAGTATTAGCTCCCCAAATTTGCACCCTGTTTGCTGAGCCTTAAGTGAACTTAGCAGATTTGGACTAACATAGGACTGCTTTGTAAGGAAATATGACTTTTCACAAAATAGACTGATCAACCATTAATGACATACCATAAAACATGAAGAGAGAAGATAAAAATGCTCCAATTTATTAATTCAAAGTGCTTACTGTATAATAGGTCTGTTTGAGTTACAATACAGCTCCATGAAAATAACTCAAAGAAAATAAGCTATCCTCCTGCTGGAAAAGAAAGAACTCCTCCAAATGATCAAAATCAACATACTTAAGCCAAAACCATCAAAAACCCCTTACACAAGTGTTTCTACAAGATTTTGGTAGAATAAAAAAGAAAAGGCCCTAAAAGAACCTTCTAGAACTCTCCAAAATTCCCTCCACATGAAGAAGAAATAGGCCAAGTCAATAGTCACCCCAAAAATGTGACAAAAAATACCTCCAGTTGGCCTCCCTTTCACCAAAATCATTCAAAACAATATCTCACACTTCTCACACTTCTGCAAGTCATCATTGGTCCTCTTACAATATTTGACCACATTCCCCATCATGCAATATGTGTGTTTTTGAAAACACATGGCTTTAAAAAGCATTAAAGATAATGACCTTGTTAAATGATTCATAAAATATCACTTAACAAGTCACTTTACAATTTAGCACAAGACAAAGGGCCCCACCATTAATATCCATTACATTTGCATTTGAAGCAACTAAAAGTGACTTTCAAATGACTTATATGATATTTCAAAAATTGAGAACCAATGCAACATATAATATCATATCTTAAAGCCCTCAAAAATTTTCCAAGGTATTGACCATCAACTCACCATATTCTGCATTTTACTCACACATGTCATACACATTGTTTTGCAAAGGCATTATAGTCTTCAACACCACTTGGCCAATATGGCTGACCTCCAAGTCCCTTGGAAAGCATACTCCAAGTCACATGATATTGGGAAAAACAAGGCATTACACATAGGTCACATGGCATACTCCATATTTCATTGCACACTCCATGTGTTGTATTTTTTAAAACACTTAGTAATGAGTTGAAATAAAGGGGAAAAAACCCTAAGGCATTAAATGCCTAAGTGATAACATACATATTATGCAAGTTGATGACTTAACAAAGTTTGAAAATTGGGGAAAGGTCTTAAGGCATAAAATGCCTAAGGGAGAACACCATATGTTTCGGCCCCCATCATTTACTATGTGTTTGATTTTAAAAACAAGGGATAAAAAATCCCATTGCAATGCAAAGGAGGTCAAACCCTAATCATAATACCCGAATAATGGAAAAACACCATCATTTGGTCGCCTGGAAGAATCTGGAAAATGATGCTTTACTGCCATGGGGTTTGGAAAACACAGGAAAATGGGGATCACACTGGTTTTCTGTTGATTTTTGACATTTTCTTGTATGAAATCATAGGTAAATGTATTTTCTTGGCGTAAATCTACATTTTTTCCCACCTGGAGGCTACTTTTTGGACTTAGAGGCCACAGCCTGTAGCATTTTGATGGAATTTTTTTGACCCATATTGTGTCATTCGTTCTCTTTGTTTGTTGTTTCACTTGTTAACAACCACCATGAGAAGTTAATGAAGCTTTATTAGAAGAAAAGACTTGAAATTTTTGCGAGGAATTTGTGAGAAAAAGCTCAGGTGAGTTGAATCGACTCCATTGCATTGTTTTTGAGCAACAGAAAGCCATTCAAGCTCTTCATTTTTCTGAGATAACAACAAATGCTCATTTTATTTTCTTTGCATTTGTTAAAAATGACACCTTCATCGTTGTTTATGTTTCTTTTTATGAAAAAATGCATCACTGGTCGCGGCCATGAATAGAAAAAGTGTCTTTATGTTCATTTCTCAAAACCCTCATGTATTCTTTTGATTTCCTCCTTGTATTTCACAAAAACTTACAACCCATATGGGTTTCTTAGAATGTAGAAAAGAAAGAACCAGTTGTGGCTCAACCTCCATTCTTTTAAACTGGGTTTTCTTGTATTCATGATTTTTTGCTTCATTCTGCATTTTTATGAAAAACCCCTATTTTGGGTTTTTTGTAGCATGCATTTTGATGATAATGGACATTATGGATATCAAATTTAAACTCTAAATATGAAACCATTGTTATTGTTCCTTCCGTACATGAATAATGGCTTCCATTTGTTGTTTTTTGAGGACAATGATGACCACCTTTGTTATTATGGCTCTTGGCCTGAAGATAGAATTTGTAAATCATTTCCAAGCAAAACTGCCCCTATTCCTTTGGTGTCCCTTCCATTATTTGTGGAACCAGTCTAATGCTTCATTGTCTATCTATCATTTGGTAACAGAGCTACATATATCCAATAATCATAGCTTTCATTGTCATCTTACCCTTTGATTTCTCTCCTCCATGAAGCTAAACATTGTAGGTAAGGGCACTCTATGAATTGGTATTGTGTACAATATGATTAAGTAATTATACATTCATTAGCCTTGTGTGTTGAAATCTCTCCCTACATAGCTCAAAATCCCTTGAAGTTTCTTCCATTTGTAAATCATTTGATAGTACAATGTTTGGTGGCTTGATGTTTTCCACTGTATAGTTCATTAATAAGCATATGCTCTTTTCTGATTTCGGCCATTTACTATCTTGCATCATGCCTCTTGCTAGCTTATCACCTGCTTGAAGAAAGCATGAGATGTCCTCATCACTCTCAATGCTCTTGTCAATGAATACCATGATGATAGAATCCTTATGTGTTAAACACAGTGCTTTTAACTACTTTCTTAGGGTGACTATGATGCATGTTTACCTCTTCAACTCTTAACAGGCCTGTAGATCACTACCTTTATCCATAGTCTACCTCATTTGTAGATGAATAATGAGTATTTCCAAATGCATTGTTTCTCTTTCATTGTTCACTAGTGTTAGGACTGGCATTCATAAATGTTGCATCTAAAGTAATAAAACGAAAGAATCATGCCTTTTGAGATGTAACCTGCAGCTTATAACCAAGACTCCTCACTGCCCCCTTGATCTTGACCCCATGTTACCACTTGCAAACACTTCTCTTGTACTTTTGTCATGTTACTTCTTCTATTCACCTACCATACCACCTGCATAGTGTTGTTGATGGCTACTTGGTCGTGATTATCCTTTTATAATTTTCACTATGATAGTGGGCAGATGTATTATTATGACCATCCTAGAATCATTACCTTGGACAAGGATCATGTGATAGGCCTTCTACCATTTCATACTGTCACTTTTTCATTGACATGATTACCAACACTGCTTGAGGAGGCTACTGTAAACACTCCATATGGTTGTCACTTAAAGAGGACTATTCACAACCTTGAACTACCACGAGGCAATGAAAACTTGTTCATGACAGTCCTACTTAGTTTTGAAACTGTCATGAAAAGCTTTAACACATAATGATGACATCAAAGGACTGCTCTCCATGCATTGGACAGTACCTAAAAGGTTTCCTTCATTGAATTTTGCATTCATTTGATTAACATGTGTTGTTTTTTTATGACAATGATGCTATCATACATCCCATGGTTGTTGTTCATATACACCTATACTATTGTATTGCTTGTTGTCCAAAATGAGACCTCTCCTGAATCATGACTACTTAATTGTCATTTGCAACTTGCCATTTCTTGTATGCAATCATGATCCATGTTGGATCAGTCATGATGACCAAAACCCCTACATGAAAGGTTATGAGCACAACAATTGTATCTTGATCACATCATATGAGGGTTCTACTACTATCATAAACCTCTTGTAATGACATGTTTATAATAGGCATATTATCTATGTCAACTAGATTTGATGTTTCTTGAATGTCTTTTCCTTTTGTGCCTTTCCTTAAACCATCGGGCATGGAATGTTATCTGACAACTTGTTTGTCTAATGTTTGATTGAGAAGGCCTTGAATAGAGCCTTGTGCAACTTTAGACTTTATTTTTTTGTTGTTGTCTTGTTTGACATGCTTGGAACACTTCCAAGCTTATCATGTTCCCAATCTAGAAGATAACATATAACTTTCATTCATCTCACCTACGAGGGCAACAAAATAGGTGGTCATGTTTCTTTGCCATGAAAACCATTATGCTTTGTTTTGAATACTTCCCCATACTGTCAACTTGTAAGTTCCTTGATGTATATGCAGCTGATGTTTGTTGTTAGTTGACTATACCCTTAATTGCATGGCTCATTTGCTCTATTTTTTAATATAGTAGCTACCTCTACTGTCATGTAGTATACATTTATCACTGTTGTCCTTCATGAGACCATTGTAGCATGCATTGTTTACTGATGTCCTTATCAATGAAAATGACCCTTATTGCATTCATTTTCACAAGTACACCTATGAATGAATAAGATCAATCTCCTTCGCCTCTTGTAACTCTTGCAAAGGTGTTGTCCTTGTACTTGTATCATGACCTTGATTCAACCATTGCTCTTTCTTTTGTTATGTGTAATAAATACACACACTCTCCTCATTCTAACTTTATTGGACAACCACATGTCACATGTGTGGGTGACCTAACAGCTCACCTTCCTATGTGATGTGTGACTTCCCAATAGGGTTATGGTGAGAGGGACTTGACAACATCTTGAAATGCTTCCTCATTGTTCAAGAGATGCATAATTGAACTTGATGCATCTATGAAGTCACTTCCTTTATAAACAAATCATGGATCTTCTTAAGAAGATTGAAGGACATATCAGCACAGTATGTTGCATCTTTTGAATTTGATAATGAAAGTTGATCAATTGGTGTGATTCCATATTGATTTAATGCATTGATAATAGATAAATCTTTGATCAAGTTGCTCAATTTCATTTTTCTTTCAAAGCATGTTGAGCTCTACCCTTGTGGGAGCCACATTTACCCCACATGTTGTATTTGATCCAAATCAGAACAGTAACCATACTTTTCCTAAATCTGCACATGAAGCAAATAGTTATAAAATAAATGCATATGTTGGATGTGTTTGATGACTTCGTTGTTTTCCAAGACATCCAAGGTTTGCATGCTTATTTTATGCACTTATGGATCAGTTTATACATGCATAGGTAGGTGTGTATTTAAGGATTGAATCTTTCATTACTTAGAGCCTTGCTCTAATATCATTTCTTTTTCAGATGCAGGGGCTAGGAGCACTACGGAGCTGGGGAGGACACAAGCAGCTCGGGGCAGCAGCAACAGAGCCATCAGGCAACCTATAACCAGTCATTCTCAAGCAATGACTGGTTCCATTCTTATATGCACATTGTTTGTTTACTTTACTTATTCATGTATGAATTACTTCATATGTTCATTGAATAAGAGAGTTAGTCCCTTGGCTTGTTAGGGACATGTACATTTTAGGATTATCAATAAAAAACTACATTTGTATGTCTATGATTTTCTTTCTCGTTTGTTGTAATGCAACATTGAAATGACAAAATGTAATCTACTTTATTTGACAATCACTCCTTCATGCATATTGAACTAGCAGCTTTATGGTTTATCTTTAAATGTTTAAACAACATGAAAAGAACAAACACTAGGTTACCTGATTTCAGCTAAAAGCTAAAAATCGGGTAACAACAAGCAAGGACCATATTCTCATCAGCCTTAGTAGGAAGTGAGTCCTCAGTAAACAAAGCAAAGTAAAACTGACGAGCCTCTCTAGACAAATCTTGTTGCAAAGAAATCAAAAGACCCTTAGAATCTTATTCCGACAAGCTTGCACAGAATGATGGAAGAAAGCAGTGTTCTTGTCACCCTCTTGAAGCCAGTCAATCCTAGCCTTTTTTTTCCAAAAAATATCCTCACAAAGCTCCCACTCCACCAATTTTAGAGCATGGGACTCAACCCATCCAAGAGCCTCCAAAAATCCCAAATCCCGAATTTGGTGAGTAATAACAACAAGATGATCTTGTGCTTCCCTTTTCTTGGCCCGAAGATTGCCAAAACATGACCTATTCCATCGCTTAAGATGATACTTGATATATTGCAGCTTCTTAACAAGAAAACACATAGTAGTACCATATTCAAGGGCTCCATCCCACCACCACTAAGCAACAAGATCATACAAGGATGAATCTCAAATCCACATAAGTTGAAATTTGAAAGGAGGATTCTTTGGAGTAGGAAAAGAAGAAGTAGAAAACTTAATTGGCCAATGATCATAGCCACACCAATCAAGAATCTCAAAGCAAGTGACCATGTTGTCGCCCACCCAAAAACTAGAAATAAGAAATCTATCAAACTGCTCAGATATCGCTTATGGCCCACTCTATCTATTATTCCAAGTGAATATTCCATTAGAAGGTTTAACATCAACAAGAGCAAGAGAATCCACATTTTCCCAAAAAATATCTAAAGCAGGACCAAGCCTAGGCAGCCCTCCTCTTTTCTCCTCCAAACACAACACCGAGTTGAAATCACTAGCTAAGATCCAAGGGAGATAAGGTGCACAAGACCTAACATACTTAATATGGGCCCAAAGCTAGATTTTACCACAGATTTCAATCAGAGCATAAACATTACTGACCAAAATAGTCTCACTAGAATCCAAAACTGAAGCCACCACATAAATAGAAGAATGGCTAGAAATCCACCAACAAGGAGCAACTTTACGTGGATCTCAGAAAAGAGCCAAACCTCTAGAGTTTCCTCTAGAACCAATACACTGACATTGACCAGAAAACCAAATACGAGGAGCATACTGAAGCATGAAGTCCACCTGAAGTTTAGTCTCCTAAACACAAAAGATATCTAGAGAATGAACCACAATCAAATCCTGAATATCCTTTTGATGGGGGTTGTTATTCAAACCCCTTGCATTCCATGAAAAAATAATCATGAGGAAGGTTGAGAGAAATGGGCATCAATGGTCTTAATAGACCCAGATTCCACCAGCAAATCCCCAGTAGATTTAATTTTGTCGACATCCTTCTTATGACTAGCTTTAGAGGAATTGTCAAAATGACCCTTCTTAAGAGGGTGTTGCAGCACCCCCAAACAAGAGATGATCCCTATCCTTTACCTAAAGACAACACCTCCTTAGCTAAATCTGCTAATACAATATCATCCTGTAAACCTGCAGAGGCACCAGGAAGCCCAGAATTCCCTTGTTCCAAAGCCAGAGAATTATCCTTAACAACAATTACCTGTTCCAGCCCTTTATCCATGCTAGTGGCCCCAAAAGAAATCTCCATAGGAATCCCCTCCTCCAAGGCTTGATTATCTAGGACCTCAAAGCGATTGAATCCCTGATCACCCTATCTATCCTTATAGGCCCGCTTCTAACCCCTCCCTTTATCCCTCGGCTTAACGAGAATGAAGCCATCCTTATCAGCCCCACCCTCAGCCACAGGCACCTTTCCTTTATCCTCCTTCTCCACCGAAGGCCCTGATGAAGGAGGAGAAGAAACCCCAGCCGCTTTGGGTGCCCAAGGACATTGGCACTGAAGGTGTCCATACTCATGACAAAAATGACATCGAAAAGGAAGGGACTCATAATCTAGTTGTTGAACCCATGAAGCAGAGCCAAGACAAATTTCCAAAGAATTCGACAATGGATTATTTAAGTCAATTTCAACACAAATACGAGTAAAAAAAAATACCTTTATATCCAAAATATTATGAGCAATGGTAGTCGGCTTCCCCAACAAAGCAGCAATCTGGTGCAGAATATCCTCCCTCCAAAACTCCAATGGTAGCCATGGTAGATGGACCCACACAGGAACCCTTGAAGGAAGATCCTCTTCCACATTAAATCCTCCATGCCAAGGCTTTATGAACAAACCAACATGATTGTAAAAATATGGCCCTCCCTCAAAAACTTGATTTTAATATGAAATGCAAGAAAAATCAACCATGAAATACCCATTTGCATCCACCAAAATATCAAAATCACCCTCAACCTGTCAAGACCGACGAATCTAGGACTCCAAAGTCGAGAGAGGGACACGAATACCCAGGAACTTACAAATCAGAGCATGTTGGCTTCAGTAAGAAATGTCCTCTTGAACCAATTCAGGAGAGATAACCAAAACTAGACGATCTTAACTCCGCGGCAGACAACCATTCACTTTCTTAAGCTTAGAACTCTCACCCACAAAAGAGGAATCCTCAGAAAAACCCTAAGACAACTTCACACCAGCAAACACCAGGATCTTTGAAGCCCCTACAATTCCCCCACACCCAACACCCAACATAGAAGACACCCAACACCAATTCCCACACATTGCCCTAACAACACTTCAACTCCACCCCACTCCCTGCACCAACCCCACTTCCACCCAACGCCAACCCCCTGTCAAAACCTGCAGCAAGAAAAAATAGTGAAGAGGAAAAGAAAAACTCCACCTCGTATGCAGCAACAGCTCCCCAACAGACAACCACCACCAAGCAAGAATGAAAAATGTGCATGCAAAAGAAAAGAGGACCTGCGCGTGCCCTCACAGGTCGTACGCAGCCTCTCCCTCACCTCTCAGATGCAACTCCATCATCATCTCAAATAATAAAGAATTAAAAAAAAATACAAATCTTGGGTCTATATTTTATTGTCAATAGATATCTAGTATTTCTTCAATGCACTATGGTGTGATTTGTAGGATAGCATGATTCTCTACATTCTTGATTTTTCTTGGATTGTAAAACTTCACACATCTGATGACAAGGTCCATTGGTTGTACTAAAATAGAAAAATGTGTAGCTTCTATGAGGCTACTTTCTACTAGGTCTCCATCCATTATACTTATTTTCTTAGTCCTTTCAATTCTTTTGTGAAAATCCTCTAAGTTGGCATGGCCTAGATTCATGCTAAAGATATTAGGTAATTCGAAAATAGACTTGGAGGGTTGAGTTACACCTTTAAATTGCTACCTCATTTTACTAAAGGTGGCATAGACAAGAGAATAAGAAAAACTAACATTAAATATATTAGTCATCCAATGTCCTTAACAACATTACATTTTTGAAAAATCAAAACATTATATTCTAATTGGAGCATTAGCAAGGTTTCAAGATTTTGATTTAGTCTTTGCATGTATATAAGTTGGACCAAAAATTCTAATAATTAAAATAGTTGAGATGTGTCATGGGGAATCTATGCTTTAATTTTTTATATTATGAGAAATAAGAATCCAAACTAGTATCATTTTTTTATTGTAGATCACATACATTCCAATCAATAGATTATCAAATATCACAATAGTAGAATGTAGAGAATATATTGAAAAGTGATCACTCATGAGACAAAAATACAAGAGAATTTAGGTAAATATCACATTACTCTATCTAACTAAAAGATGAGAGGTATATACCAAAAATAGAGGCATATATGTATTCAAGAGGAATAACTACTCCAACTACCAACAATAGATGGGAGTTTCGCCTACTTAATAAATGTCAAATAAATGGTTTCTCTTAAATAAAGACAAGCAAATAGTTGTCAGAAATAGCTACTAAATCCAAAAGAGGGTGTGAAACTCAACTATTCAAACTGAGTGAGAGTGACACATCTAATTAATCAATTATAATATGCTCTCTCATACTAACCATGTCTAATTAACCTAAGTAATATAGATAATATGTGTGGAAAAATAAATGCCTTTAAAAACAAGAAAATAAAAAACCTACACTAACACCTACCTTAAGTACAACTTAGGTAGGTAAAAATATCAATCTTGATAAATGAAGCTTGATCAAGTACCTATTTACATAGAGATACATCCAAGAAAAGAGACGATAGCACCCCACAAAATAGAGAGAAAAGATCTCCCTCAAAGTAGAGAAAGAAGGAATAAGAAGCCTTGCCTAAATATGAAGCCTCCTACACCCCTAATAAAGCTTGTAGACGAAGATACTTGATTTATGTGAAGGGTTTTGTGAAGATGCCAACTACTTGTTTTATTGTGGCACAATAACAAAGATTAATGACGTGTCCAAGGATAAGCTCCCAAATGTAGTGCATATGACCCTCTATGTGTTTGGTCAATTGATGATAGAGAAAAATTTGTCAAATTTATATGGAATTACAGTTGTCACAAAATATGACTAATACATGTTTAAATTGGATGCTAAACTCAATGAAAATAAGATAAAGTTAAATAACCTCAACAATGGCATTTTTAACCTTCCAATACTCAACCTTAATGGAGGATAAAGCAATACTAGATTTTTTTTGCTTAACTGACAAATAGGACGTGATTCAAGAATAAAATTGTAACATAAAGTGGACTAATAATTTTGAGAATTGCCTACTCAATATGAATTTGTGTAGCCTACCAAGTTAATATAAATGTCCATTGCCTAGTGAGTTTTAATACTTTTAAGTATCCAAAATATAATGGAGAATTTGTTTTATTTCTTTCTATTGCAACTCATGGGCCTCCTACATAAACTAAGAAACTATGCCCCAACATATTAAATATTGGGCCTCATATGAGTCAAGTAAATAAATCTCCCAGCAATTTCTTGATATAAAGTACCATCAATTAAAGTTGAATACTAAGCCTCAAGTTTGATTCCAAAAAGAATGGGAGTCAAAGTAGGCTTGTGATTATCCATCTAAAACCATTAAATAAAATCAAGAGCATACATGGACTATGCAATGGTGATCCCAAAAGTAAATTGAGATATTTCAATCCCAAGAAAATAATACAACAAGTTTAAGTTAACTATCAAAAATCATGAAAGGTAGTTTTCACTACTACAATAAATGACAAAGAACCACACAATCAATAGGTAATCAACATCAAGAATGGAGATAACCATCTTACTACAGAATGTAGATGTTTGGATCCAAATGACAACAACAAAAATGAACTATTAGAAAGAAAGAATCTATCTTGGCATACCAAGGTTGAGGGGCCCATTTCAAGCTTAAGATAAATTTTCTAAATTGAAAATATATGGATAAATCTTGAAGAAAACCTTGTGGTTGCTCTATGTATATCTCCTCCTCAAGGTATATGTGAAGAAATTCTCTTCATGCCCATTAGGTGAGCCTCCTAGTGATGTATTGTAGCAATAAAAAATGGGGTTCAAATGGAATTCATATGTACAACATGTGCAAAAGTCTCAAAGTAATCAACAAAAAGAATATAAGAAAACCCTTCTTTTTCAAAAAAGAAGTGCCTTAATACGCATCCACTAACCCATTAGTTATGGATTGTGTTTGATATATTCCCTTGCATTGAACAAGTTAAGATCCCAATTGTGGTTTGTAATCAAATAATTATACTTCTACATAGAAGCATCCCACTCAAGAATGCTAAACGTCTCCCAAAAATATTATGGATTAGAGGCAATAGCAATGAAAAAAAGTGAAGGCCCCTAAAACTATGAACATGTCTACTTGGTGCCTAATAAATCCCCTCCCTAATCACATGTACCCTACAATATCTGGCAAGCCCAAAGTGGATTTAAAATTAGAGAATCAAGAGGAGAATCTTCAACCTCTAAATGATGATTAGGGGAGAAAGGAGGTAAATCATCATCATCGTCACTCAACATTTGAAGTGGAGGAAGATGAGTCCCCATTGTTGGGATTTGCATCGATAGACCTGAATCATCCTAAGAAGTGTTATTAAGCCCAATGAATATGTTGGTGCTCAGAGTTGTAGACTACCAAATCCCTAAAGCTAGGTTAGACATTTCAAACTCAAGGCAAATGATCTTTAGCTTATGGTTAGACATAGACAATGATGAACCAATTTGTTAAGGTGGATAATATATTTTTCAACTTTAGGCTTTGTTAGTGTAGACACCTAAAAAATGTCCTAAGCATATCACACATTGAGATTTTGATTATTAACATCATTTCTCTCCTTTCTCTCCTAGTTCACCTATTTAATTAAATAATGTCAATTGTTTAATTAAATTCATTGTTTTCTCCTATTAATTGAATAATTAATTTTATTTGATTAATTCATCATCTTTACACTATTTTTTTTCTCCCCTTTGATTGAATAATGAAAATTATTTAATTAAATGCCATAAATCCACTTTGATTAAACAATTCCTAATTTTTTAATTAAAGTTTCTAACTCCCTCCAGTTGCACAATTAAAAAATTTCTAAATTATTTAATTGGTTAATTTCCTCCAATGATTCAAAGAATATTTCATCTCATGGAATATTCCCTTTTCAAATTCAAATTTCTCCCTCCACATGGAAATATCTCCCACATGCTTCCTAAAATCAAGGGATTTGTTATTGTCTCAAGCAATTTGGACATTTGATTAAAATCCTGGATCCATGTCATTATGCATTATCAACCCTTGATTTGATCTTTGATCCATGTCTTATCTCTCATCCATTTTCATCCATTGATTAGCTAATTCAATCTCAACCATTGATTGATTCCAACAATCTATAAATACTCTTCATCTTACATAAGAATTCATTCACAAGCATTTGAGTAACCTTACTCTACCCATTCATACTTGATTTATTGAGCATTTGTGAATCAACAACCATCATTACCAATTCATCAAACTTTTGCATCAAATCAACTATGGATAAGGCAATTTGAGCAATCCACACCATACCTTCACTCAATTGCACTCAATCCACAATGGGATTGCACTGGTTTGCATCTTAGATAGTTTCATTTAGCTTCATTTCATGTTTAATTGTTTTAAAATGAATCTTTCTTATGTTGTAGATTAAACTCATTGAATACAACTTTTTAATTGATCATTTCATCTTGTTATTGTTTCAATTCTTTAGTATTTGATCAATTAGACTAACCATGTACACAAATAGGTCATGAGGTATTCCCTGAGGTGCTATATTAAATAATAACTACAAAGAATAAACATAAACCCTAAAACAAACTATATTTGTTGCATAGCATACTCCTATTTGTATGTCACTAAGTTCTTATAAGTTGGTTTGACAATATAAGGGTTTTGCAACTTCATAAAATTGATGGGCAACCATATAGAGTTTGAAAATGTTGCTTTGATAACCTCTAGTGATATCGTACATATCTAGACATAGAAGTAAAGAACAAATCCTATAAAAAGAAGATTGATTTTTTATGCTTTGAATGTGTTAGTGAGATGGGAAGTGAACACAAGTAGACGGGTGCCTTTTTCCATCAAGGGCAACAAAGTCTTTCAGTTTAATGAACCAAGTGGGAGAATTGATTAAAACACTCTATGATATCTTAATGAAGATAACAATAAGGACTATACCTCTCGATCTCACAACAAGCTAGGTTGTGTGCAAATAAGCAAGCAAGTAAATGAAATTGAAGAACATTCAATTGGACATCTTCGTTATCCATAAACAAACGTATATGCTTCTAGTGTTATTTTGATAAGATGTCCTACAAAAGCTTTACAAATAATTTTACTACCCTCTAATTGAAAAACTAGTCAAAACTAACACTCATTTTAGCAAATGCAACTAGAAAGATTAGTAAATCATCAAAAATACACAATGTTTGTGAAGACATTTAAAAGATGTTGAATTTGCACACCAAAATGCTTCTTTGAATTACAATGTGGTATCAAACCCTTTAGGCAAAACCTAGAAAATTATAATGCAAAGATGCCCTAAATCCATTGCTATAAGGAAACCCTCATAGTTTGTAATCCTTTCTCTTTTCTTTTAGCTTTTGCAACCTTTTTTCCCATCTCCCTTTTTCTTAATTGAAAAATTGCATATACAACATTTTTCATAGTATCTCAATTGCTTGTGGGAATTTGACAAAGAATAGGACATGAATGCAACATACAAGATAAGAGAAATTTTATTTAATCCACAAAATGGATGATTTAGAGCTTGTGTCAATCATCAATAGTTAGAACTCAGCCCTTACATTCATGGCAAGCTAGACTTCATCATTTATTGTTGAAATTGCATGTAAATTTGCACCCTTGGGATAAACAATGGTTATTAATGGTCAAATCCGGTCATTAATGGTCAAATTTGGGCATTAATGGCGTCCTAGGAATATTTGGCAAATGATAGAGGCAATCAATGGGAAATGCAAAAATTTGATGTGGGGCAAGAGGTTAGGATAGTATATGCGGAATTTCCCTTTAAGATCAAAGGTCAAGGCAAAATGTTACAATAGAAGTTTGTAAGTCTATCAAAACTCCACAAAAGAAAGAATTGAGCAAAGAAACACTTTGGGAGAAATGTGGAATCTTGATATGGAACTAGAGGTCAAAAGTGGAAGTCAAGATGGGATAGTGAAAAGGTGGTCTGCAAGTCCCCTAAAAATAGAGAAAATGTCGAAGAGAATGTGGGAAAGATGGAAGGAAGAAAGGTTTGTATGGAGAAAGATGAAAAACAAGAGAAATTCATATGAACCCCACAAGCATGGAAAAGAAAGGTGAAGAGAAATGGGCAAAAGGTTGAGATGGATCAAAGGTCAAGAGGTTGAGAGTTCAAGAGGTGAAGGGAAGACATGACAAGTCAATTGGAACTCTACACCAAGGATTGGAAAGGATGCAAGAATAACATATGAAACGAATGAAGGGAAGTGGGTGTAGAAATGGGTAAGTCCAAAAGTCCGAAAGAGTAATAGGATTTTGCAAAAAACAAAAAAAAAACTAAAAACTAAATAGAATGCAAGAAAAGATTGTTGAACCAAATGTTTGGATGTGAAAAAATGAAACAGAAGTAATTCATTAGAAACCCACAAGTCTAAAAAACATTGAAATGGGAAAGGGAGCAAAAAA